>PVJX010002570.1:0-125858 GCA_004027295.1 Dolichotis patagonum | reverse complement strand
ACCAAGAATGATCCAAAGAGATAAAGAAGGTCACTACATACTAGTTAGGGGAAAACTTCAAGAGGAAGAGATAACAATCTTAAATATATATGCACCAAATTCCAGAGCACCCAGCTATATAAAGCAAATACTAACAGAAATGAAAAATCAAATAAGCAATAATACAATTATAACAGGAGACTTTAACACACCACTGACCTAAAGGGACAGATCAAATAACAGAAAATCAGCAAAGACATAACAGAACTGAATCACACCTGTGAACAAATGGACTTGATAGATGTATACAGAGTGTTCCATCCAACAACATCAGAATATACCTTCTTCTCAGCAGTACATGGGACATTCTCTACAATAGACCATATACTAGCCCACAGAACATATTTAAGTAAATGCAAAAGAATTGAAATTATCCCATGCATGTTATTGGATAATAGTGCTGTGAAACTAGAAATTAATGATAAAAGAAATTGCAAAAAACCTACAAACACGTGGATACTGAATAATACACTCTTGAGCAATCAGTGGGTCACAGAGGAAATTAAAGAAGAAATTAAACAATATTTACAAGTCAATGAAAATACAGACACAACTTACTGGATTTTGTAGGATGCAATGAAAGCAGTCCTAAGAGGAAAATTTATTGCATTGAGTTCCCACATCAGGATGACAGAATGAACACAAATAAACAACCTGATGCTACAACTCAAACATCTAGAAAAAGAAGAGCAAGCCAAGCCCAAAGCCAAAAGAAGGTAGGAAATTATAAAGATTAGAGCAGAAATTAATGCAATAGAGACTAAGAAAACAGTACAAAGGATCAATGAATCAAAGACTTGGTTCTTTGAAAGAATAAATAAAATTGATAAGCCCCTGGCCAACCTTATTAAAAAAAGGAAAGAAAAAACTCAAATTCATGCAATAAGGAATGAAAAAGGTGAAATTACTACAGACTCAGTGGAAATACAGAAGATCATCAACACCTATTTTGAAAACCTCTACTCTCATAGGTTCGATAACACTGAAGAAATAGACAAAAGAAAGGCAAAAGCTAGGCCTGGTACATGCTTGTGTACCCAGCACTCCGGGAGGCTGAGGCAGGAGAATATCAAGCTTGAGCTTGGCATGGGCAACTTAGTGAGACCCTGTCTCAAAATAAAATGTAGAGAGCTGAGGATATAACTTAGTGTAAGTCATCGTGGGTTCAATGCCCTGTACCATAAAGCAAACAAATAAATAATAGAATTGTTTTTCAAAAGAAGGAAAGAATGAATGAAAGGAAGGAAAGAAAGAGAAACCAGTAGATGGACAAGGACCTATAGCGCTCCTGGTTGGTGAGGAAGAGCTCCAGGCCTCAGGCGCTGCTGGCTGTCAGTGTGGGCCTTGAATGGAAGCATCATGGGGAGGTTGCCTGCAGGTCCTGCTCTGTTCTGATCACCTGATGGTGCATGATAATCACTGTGGGAAGGTCAGTAGGATGGCCAAGAGACTTTGCATGGAGATCAATCAGGGTAGGATGATACCTGAGGATGTGGAGCATTCAATCTTTGGTGACCTGCATGTCACAGATTAGGATCCTCCACACAGACCTGCCTTGTGGCCCTGGCTATGTTCCCCTGTGCATCTTGTACAGACCAGAGACCCAGGAAAGCCCAGGGAGGTGCAGGGTCTCAGCTCCTATTAGGTAAATGAAGAACTGGGTATCTTGATTATGATATGGTGGTCTTTGCTTCAGGCTGCCTTATTCTGATGTGGTGAGTCAGGTCTGCATGGAAGAGGCTTTACTTATTAATGAGTTAAGACAGGTCTTGAAAGCCCAAGGGTGGCAAGGCTTTAGTTCAAGTGGTGATCGGTGGTGTGTGGCCAGTGCACCTTCATGGTGGGCTCTTGATCAGTGTGAGGGCACAGTGGAAGATGATGAGCATTTCCTTATTCTTAGCAGTAAATGTACCACTCTTTCTCAACTGTCTTTTTTGTGTTTTACCTTTTACATTGTGCTCTTAGAGATACTTAAAAATTCTGTGCCTTTCAAACTGTCATAACTTTTCTCTACATTTGTGAAGTGTGATAAAGGAAGCATAACCCTAAAACTGTGCATTAGTTTCCAAGCTTGGCACTCGTCCCCCACTCTGGGGACACTATAGGTTTCATTTTTCACAGGCTTTTTGGCCTGTTTAAACCTTTTTGATGGCTTTTCATGGGCTCCAGTACAAAGTCTGCACTCTTCTAGTGGACAAAAAAAAAAAAAAAAAAAATCACTTTTGATCTGGTCCCCGCTCTCTGCACCTGCCTCAGGCCCCCCTCCCCTGCAAGACTCAGGCTGACTTTCAGTGTTTCAGTGTTCTCAACCTTTCCTCCAGTTTTGCATGGCCAGCCTCTCTTCCTTGGCCCCTGGGCCTCTGTTCACACTTTAAGTCTCATCTTTGATGTAATTTTTTTTGGAAGCTGTTCCTGAATCCTTAATCTTATCACCTTAAAAAGGAATACTGCCAAAATAAACCCATGGGAAGATACCCACTCCTTTATTCTCCCACAGAATGTTACTCTTATCCCAAAAGATATATTACACTGTAAGATATATTGATAGTATTGGTATTAGTATTGATCCCATTCTCTAGGCTTCAAGAAAGTAAGGGCTAGAGTCTTCCAGACCCTATGAAATGGGGTGCCTTATGTTTCAAATGTTCCCTCCACAACAACATAGGACAAAAGAAGAGAAATAAATTTCTGCAAAACCTTGTTCTTTGGAATGAGCATGTAGCCCAGTAATAAGCTCTTGCCTAGCATGTGCAGGGCCTTTGGTTCAGTACCCAGCACCATGAAAAACAAGCAAAAACTCAACACAATCATGTCCTAAGGCTACAAAGACCCTATGACCAAACTTGAACTAACACAAGGCAATAACCAATCCCAACAAGGAATCCTAAATCCTGCCCCACCCCTCGAGTAGCATGCCAGGGAAACTTTAGGGGAGTGAAGAGACAGCTATGTATGGGCCTGAGAAAGCCCAGACCACCTTAGGTTGAAAGTTGTGAAGTAGCTCTCCAGGTAGAGCTGCATATGGGTTAGGCAGCAAACCTGAGGGCAGACTGAGTGAGAGCTTAGGGGCAACACACAGAAGGAGTGAGGTGTGAGGACAGAGAAGAAGGATAGAAGTTAGATGGAGATGACTTGTGGGACTGGCCACTGGAGCTCTGAGGGCCCCTTCCTTGCCTTTCCTGAAGTTTGTTTAGAACATGACCATACCCTCTATGTATGTTATCTGTGGCTGCTTTTGTACCACAACAGAATTGTCAAAATAAACTTCAAGTGAAATGTGCACAACCATGTGAATTAAACTTTAAAGCACTCCCCAGAAACACAGATGTTTACCTGAACAAATGGAAGATGCCCCTGTTCTTGATGAGTGTGACTTGACTTCATAAAGATTTCTGTTTCCCCTAAGCCTTAATGAACTCCATGTGGTCCCAGTAAGAGTACCAACATTTTAAAAAATGGAGTTATAGAAACAGACTCTATAGTCTGTGGGAAAACATACTTAAAGAACAGTGGGAAATCACTGAGAAATGAAAGCCAGGAGGGGTTACAAGCCCTACCAGGCACTGATATGTCCGCTGGTACTGTCTGGGAATAGTTAAATTCCTAGAAGATAGGCCTGGATTCAAAGATGTTTGGATTATCATACCTATAGCATCCCAACTAAGGCAAAGGTGGGTTTAAATAAATGGGGCCGAGACAGCTGGATAACCACTTGGAAAAAGTTAATCATACTACACAGAAGAGTAAACTACAAATCATCAGGACGGTAAAAAAACCAAAAATTCCAGGGGAGGACATACACAGGTCCCTCCCTAAGCTTGACATAAAAGGATCATTTCTGCACTGTGGAAGGAGGTGTGGTACCTATAGAAGGCATGGGCACAGGGCAAAGAGCCCCAATATACAAACAGCTGCTAAAAATTGAAGAATGAGAAAGCGATAGAAAATAGGAAGAAGTTACGAATGGACCGTGTATTCAGAAGAAATGTGAATGTGGGCCTCCAAGTATGAAAAAAGGTTAAGGCCCATGATTAGAGAAATGCAAAGTAGAAAAACACTGAGATGTTCCCTTTTTAGATGACAAGAAGTAGGTGTCAGCAGGGCGTGTTGGCCACCTGGAGGGTCCACATTGGCACCTCAATTCCTTGAACTTGGCAAGCCAAACATGGTGACTCATGTTCTCCTTCCTCTGAAGATGATACACTCACAAAATTCAAGCGACCATGCACAAGGTTGTTGCTGGTGGCCTTGTTGGTTACGGTCACTGGAATTAATATAGAAGGAATATTGAAAAGCAGAATAATTGAATGCATAGTTTTTAAGTTCTCTGAAGATGTTTTATTAGTTATCAAGGGAGAAATAGTAGCTCTTCCTGTAGAGACCTGGATTACTCCATCTTAGTCAACTGGTTAAAATGACAATCGCGGATAACAGAGGAGGACCCAGAGGTGTTACGTCTATAGCTTTCCCATTAGAGCTTTGTCAGGCCAGTCTAATGAGGATTAACACCAGGGACCCAAACTGAAGAACAGTCCATAGAATAACACGCAGCTGGGAAGCTCATGAATAGCAAAGGCTGTGGGTCTGTCACAGATTGATGGGGCACACAGCTCGTATGACTGCCCTGTGTGGTCCAGGCAGGGAAGGCACAGAGCCACAAGAAGCTCATGTAAGTGAGATATGAGACATCTTGCTTTCACATGCAGACACAGTTAACCAGTGTGACTATGTATTTGGTAAAAGCTCAGTGTACTATTCTCTTCCACCCCCTCACTAATAAAAAGCAGCCCCCAGGGAGCTACACTGCACTTCAACCTGGACACTAGCAGGGAGTTTAGATTGTTTCTGGAAGAAAAATGGATATTGTGCATACTGCCAGTTGATTTGTCTATTTATAGTCATTATTCACATGTAAAGCAAAAATTGATTGCACACTCAGATGCTTTGAGGGCCGAGGTGGGGTGCTGCCCACAGTACCAGTGGCGCTTGCTTCTTTGGAGTACCTTTCCACCATAAAGAGTACTGTCATGTTGTGGGGTTGTGCACCTGCAGCCCCATCACTTAGGAGCCTAAAGCTGGAGGCCGGCCTAGGCTACAGGCCAGTGAGTTAAAGGCCAGCTTGGACTGTGAAGTGAGACCCTACTTCAAATAACACAGAAGGGAGATCTTTTGCCCATCCTGTTTTACTGTTTATCACTGATGCCCTCTCTTTTTATAGTTTCACCCTGAACCATTTGAGGGTAGTTGTGAACATCATGTCCAATTTTATCCATAAGTACGTTACGTAGTTTTTCAGAATAAGGGCTGTGTGATAACTTGGGAAATGAATATAGGCTCAGTCCTCTGGTCTACTCAGGTACCTCCTTGCTTTCTGGCACTAGGCAAATCCCCACCTCATGGTGCTGACCTGCTGAGTCCTGTGGCCAGCAGTCCCCAAAGAGTCCTAGCCTCCTTTTGTTGGGAGACTGGGATATTGTAGCAGCTTACTCCTGTTACGGACAGAGTAGACTCAGATTGGTGTTCCTCTCCATTATGGAAGACAGACTTTCTGACGTGACTCACTTTCTGTTTATAGGTATTTTCCACCTGTGGACTGAGGTGTGCAGTCAGAGTTCAGTGTTCACAAGCTTCTTGGCTTTGTTTCTTACCTTCCCTTCAGTGCCCTTATGTTAGTTGTTTGCAAGACACAGATGTGATTCATTTTTGTTCATATTCTGGTTTATGACTCCCCAGTCCTTCATTTTTTATTTTATGTTTTGAGTATGTAAAGTATTGACATGAGTCCACAAGTCAAAATTAATTAAAAAGGTTATATGAGACCAGTATCATTCTTCACCCATTTCCTTCTATCTCATGTTGCACGGCTATAGAGCTTGGTTTTTTGTTTTTAAATGAGGTACAAGTTTATTTTCTTATTTTTGCACAAAAGATAGCACACTCTTTTGTACTCTATTTTTACCCCCCATGACATAGTGTGTCCTGGAAATCAATCTTATTACTTCTGGGAACCTTTCCCATTCTTGTTTGTAGAGCTGCATGGCAGTCCAGTATCCATTGATCTTCTGTAAATGCCATTGCAATTGTTTGCATATGTTTGTAATTATAAGTAATATTGTATCGAATAACATTATTTAGGAGTGGCTTTATTGTTCAAGGTGTGTCAAAGTAAATTTGTGGTATCACAGAATAAAATGTATATGTAGTTTTTTTATTGTTAATTTCCTTCCCACAAAAAGGTTTGTGTACCATTATATATTTCCTGTGACTACACTTAGCCTCCTGCCCTATCCTTGTGTGTCAGTGTAGTAGATTTATTAGTGAGAAATGTTCTTTCTGTGTGCTTTTAACTTATGTTCTTTTTATTATAAGTGAAAGTGAGTAAATTTTGGTGGGGGTACCGTCAAGGGCCACCTCTGTATTTTGTGAGGTGTCTTTTGGCCATTTGTCTTTGAATAATTCTGTCTGTGACTTCAAAACTCATGAATGATACACTCTGCTCCCCCAGCTGCCTCTGACTGTGAAGCTCCTTCTGGAAGTCAGCGTAAGATAAACTGACAGTCTCCTGGAGAGCCTTAGGAGTCCACGTCACAGGGCCATGTTGTGCCCAGAGGGATATGAACACCTTTGGGACGACTGTGCGTTTCCTTGAAGGATTTGAACCTGTGTGCCCTTTCCTGCCAGCAGATCCAGCCTATCATGTGTAGTTCTGAGATCACTGTGTTCGAGATAAAGAACTGGATGTGGACTGGGGTTGGCTTACTGGAGTGACTTCACTGAGTGCCTCCTGCAGCCAGGGGTGGGGCTCAGCGCCCTGTACCATGATATTGACCTAATGCGCTCATCGTGAGCAAGCCCCAGGTTGTAGATTATGCAGCTGAGACTTCGGCACATCTGTTGCCAGTGTGGTGCACCCTTAGGGGATGGGGCTCTGTTTCAGGGCCATGAAATGAGAATAGGGGTGTTGCTCATTGGTATTCCTTCCCAAACTGCTTCTTAGTGCATAATTCAGATTTCTCTGCAGTGGATCTATCTTTTGGAAAGTGTACTTCCTGGGGAGATTGGGAAGAAAGACCCTTGCCTAATGAAACCATGTGCCTTGAGCATTTCACTAACTATGAATTGGTGCTTAGTCAGCTTTTACAGAATCAGATTTGTGAGAAGATAAGTGGTTAGGTCCCTTGACCTACTCATACACCTCCTAAGCTGCTACAGTCTGGACTTGGGCTATTCTACTTTGGATCCTTAAATGTAATTTATTTTAAATTGTGAGTGAAATTTATTGTAACAGGAAGCCTTAAAAGCAGGGGCTGTGAGAGCTAAAATCACACAGCTTATTGAACCTGTCAATTCCAGTTAGAGCTGATGACCTGCTCCTTTGTTCTTTCAATTCAGTAACCAGAATCAAATCTGCTGATCTGTGCTGCCATGGCCCAATTTCATGTCCATAGGCCCTGCTCCCGTTGGTCTGCTTTTCCGCAGGGCCAGCTGTGATTCTTCAGGTGGGGGCTGGGCAGCCAAGCGCACACGGGCTGCCCACGGGCAGTGTCTGTGGCTGGTCTCCCCCTGGTGTCCTCTCACACCTTGGGTGCTCACAGTTCAGCCTTCATTCGGATAACCACTGTCACTGTGCGGCCCATTTGGACTTGTTTCCTCTCCCCACAGCCCCTCCTGTGGACTATAGGATGTTTCCTCAGGCTGTGATCCATGTGGAGCAAGCTCTTCACACCATGCTGCAACTTTATCAGAGTGCCTTTCTGTACTACCAACACTGACCCAGCTGTGTTGCTTTGTGCAAAAGGCTGTCACTGTGGTGGGCACTGCTGCCATCCCTTGTCACTCCTGGGCCCCGTGCTATTGTATGTGTTCATATTGTTATCATTAGAGTAAAGTCAAGAAAATAGAGGAACTCGGCCAGAATCCCAACCATTTAAACAACCAGTCCTGTAACTCTTTGTGGAGAAGATGGGTGTGTCAGGCCTGTCTGCATGCCACAGCGTAGCCACTGAACTATTGTTGATTTAGAGAAAAGGACTCAAAGAGGGTCCCTGTGGTTTGTGTTGACTGTGACTGTCCCCTGTGCCAGAGCATCCCTTCCCAGAATGAAGGAGAGCTTCACCTTATAGTACTAAAACTTTTTTAACAGCTGGCAAAAAGTGAACGTTAGGGGCCAGTTGTGACAGTTCCAGGGATTGGGTGTTTGAGCCGCCTCTTGCTCACATAGCTGGTGGCCTGGTCTGGGTTTGGCCTGTCTCCTGTTCTATGACGACTTGCTCCCCTGCTGCCCTTGCCTGGGACTTTCATTCACCAGGACCCAGCTGCCAGTCCCACGGTGAAGCCCAGTGCTCAGTTCTTTAAGTGTAAGGGCTTGATTAAGTACAAGGTTAGCCTTCATTATATTCTCACTACTTATACTTTTGGCTCTAAACAGCTTGCATCTTTGAAAATTTTAATTTTATGGAGAATTACAGATTTTTTTGGGTTTTACTAACATACAGTGAATAGCATTCATTCATATATTCAGTTTCTCCCATGTATGTATGGAGTGACACTTAGAATGTGTGAATCTGTGTCTCCAGTGCCATAAGAAAAGCAATCAGGAAGTCAAGAGGATGCCCTGTTGAGAGGAAACAGCTGGCTGTTGGAATTAGTGCTGGTTGCACGCAGGGCAAATGACTTGGAAACACAAGATGGGGACTTCAGACAGGTCAGGACTCCAGGAAGGACACCTGAGGCCTGTGTAAGAGGAAGAAGCTGCTGGTGAGATGCTCTTATTGACAAGATATTGGTGCCTATGCTCATCAGCACTCCCTGGCCAGCCTTGTCAGGGCTTGCCGTGTGCCGCCACTGCTTGAAGTACTTGTTGTATATTAACTCATTAATTCTGAAGCAACTGTACGGTACTCTCCCTTGTCTCTCATTTTACACATGAAGAAATGTAGGTACAGATAAATACAATAATTTGCCAGGATCGCAAAATGTTATGAGCTAGGGTTTTGTCTGTCCCCAAATTTTATGCTTTTAATTGTTATGTTATGTGTCTCAGGATCTGCAGTTTAAAAGGCTTATCATGAAGTCCAAGGGAAATGGTTGCAGGACTGCTTATTTAAATGGTTGGTGTTGTCAGGGTTCTGAGTGAGCTCCTCTGTTTTCTTGACTTTTCTCTAATGATGACACGATGGTTGCTGTGGGTCCAAATGTCACATCCTGACAGTCATGCTCAAAGGGAAAAAGCAGGATGAACTATCATCCTTATTTTTTGGGGGGGGAACCTTGTTTCAGAAGCCTTGTAGCTTGGTTCCCACAACTCTCACTGGGCAGGGGATGTTAAACGTCTTTGGAGCTGCGCTAGTGGGAAAGAAGGGGCTCAGGAAGTCAGCAGGATCCCTCTCTTCTCTGTTAGTTTTACTGTCCTGTTTTTGAGCCTGGTAGAGGTGTCTCTAGGCATGTGGCAGAACTGACTCTGTGCAGGATTCTTGGCCAGCACAGGCTCTGCCCTCCAGTGGGCCTGGCTAGAGTGAGGGTGGGCACAACCCTGTGGTGACCTTTTCCGACTTTTTCTGACAAACTGCAGCTGGCTCTTTACAGTTCTGATGGATTGTAGGATAATTAGGTACTAAAAGTGACATTTTTAGTGTTTTCAGCATGATAGAATGACCTTAAGAGGTCAGTAAATACTCTTTTGTCCCCAGAGAACTAGAGAACTGGTCACCAGGTGAACATAATCACTTTTATGGCAGCTCTATTCTTAGAGACATTGCATGTGCCTCTCTGAATCTGTGATAAATGCTTTATTTCTTACAGGGATCATGAAATCTCACATGGAAAAGTCCTCCTTAGAGCAGGGGTCAGGATCACCTGTTCCCCATCTTGGCTTTCGTGAGCCACTGTGGCCTCAGCCTGGTGTTAGCAGGGCTATGGTAGGGGACAATGTGACCAGAAATGCTTGTAAGCTCCAGGGGCCGCCCTTTGTGGAGAGTACTACACTGCCAGCACCAGGATCCCAGGGCCGCTGAGTGTCAGCTGGGAGGTTCGGGAACACCTGTGCTTGCTGCTTTGCCGTGAAAACCAAAGGTGTTTCCTAGTTGGAAATTGACAATTTCATTGTTACACTTTCCTGTGTAGAAGTGAAGAGGATTATCTGAGGTATGTGAGTATCAGTGGGTGTTTATAAAATATTTTCTCAGATGTCTGGATTATTGATGTGTGTACCTGTACTGAAAACACATTTAAGATTTTTACCTGTCTGAAGACCTTAAAAGGTTTGGGTATACCTTTGGGAAAAGGATTCATACATTTTAATTAAAACAGCATGTTTTGCTTTTATCACTAAGCTCTACATAAAAGCATTGTAGGGGCATTTCTTACATCATAGAAACTTTTTGAAATGCTGTCTGCTCATTTACTTCTTTATTTGTTTCATGGCTTAATTTGTTTTAAAATCCTTTATTATGGGAAATCTCATTGTATACCTATTGCCTGTCTTCAGCTGTCACTAGCTTTTTCCCCATCTTCCTTCATCCACACAACAGCCACCCTTCTCCCACCCCCATTAGACTTATTTTGAAGCAGATTCTAGACATTGTATAATTTCATCCATAAATATTTCCCAGAGTTTCTAAAGATAAGCATAGGTGTAGTTTCATTCACACACACACACACACACACACACAGTATTTGTTTGAATCAGGGTACAGGTAAGGTGAATGCATTGTGATTTAATTACCTGCCTTAATTTAAAAATCAGTCCCCCACTTCTGCCTAGAGCCATGTGTCTGTCTAGATAGATTCTGGGAAAGCATGTTTTAGCATCAGTGTCATGTGCTTCCTTCCCATGGTCAGAACCTCTGATGTCTTCTACTTGTGATAGGAGTGGCCAGTTTTGTTTTGTTTTTTGTTTTTTTAAGAGAAGATCTCACTATATAATTCAGGCTGGCCTCAAACTCACGGCAATCCTCCTGCCTCAGTGTCTCAAGTGCTGGGATTACAGGTGTGTGCCACCATGCCTAACTGCAAGCAGCTATTGATGAGCACCACCAAGTTGCGTTCATGAGAGGGCGCAGAACGATGGCATGATTGTGACTCTATCATTCCTCCTTGTTTGTAACTGGACTATCTCTGTAGAAAGACACTTCTCGTCAATTATGAATCTACATCACTTGAGGTACAGTTAGAATAGGAAAGCCAGGATTAGAACTTACTCTCCTCTAGTTACCAATTTTAAACTGATGAGTGATCTTCTCAGGAGGTAACCAGTAAGGTGCATCTTTGTGGGGTGTAGTGGGAACTGTCTGCCTGCCCTCTTTAATGTGCAGAAACCCATCTTGTTTGTTAATTGTTAGTGCTCACGGTGCTTTGCTGTTGGCAAATATGAGCCTTGTGATGTTGGCTTCTGAGACTTTTTGATAGAGGGCTAGGAGTGTTTGATCGCTTCTTTTCTGTCCAGCAGGACAAGTGAGGATGCTCTGTGTTCATTTTGCATGTGTCCTGCCCTAGGCCTGAAATCAACCAAGTCTCCAAGGTCTCCCAGTTTCCGTTAGTGAGGAGTGGTATTTGGAGAGTTTAATCTGGGCCCCAGATGTGTGCATTGCTCACACTCAGTCTTTCTCATTTTGTGTGTTTAAAAGATGAAATCCATTATGCACTCTTGCTGACTCAGGTTCAAGACTACAAGCCTTTTCCCTAATCTCATGGGTCTTACAGCTTTATCTTCCTCCTCCCATGCTGGTGGTCCACATAGTTCATGGAAACCAGCACTGATGCTCAGTTTTCTGCCCTGCCCTGTTCTCAGCAGTTCTGGAAGGCGCAAACACTGATAGCTGCTCCTGAGGGGGTCTGTCCCTTTCCTGCTAACACTGGCTCAGAATCAGGGCACATTCCCCTGCTTTAAGGGCCCTCTAAAGAGTTTTTGTTTGTTTGTTTTGTTTTGCTGCGTACCCACTCGGATACATGGTTTGCTTATGATTCTTAAGGGTTTCTTTTTAAAAATTAGAGCATGTTTGTAGAACATAATGTTTGCATTCCTTGTGGGGAGTTTTACCTGTATATAACACATCTTAATTCCCTTTTTCATTCCTTTCTCCTCCTTGAAAGATTGCTTTTTTTAAAATTAAATTTTGTTTTGTAGTTATGTAAAATATCTTATGACTCCAAAGTTAAATACACAAACAAGGAATCGCCACAGAAGCCTGGCTGTTCTCCCTATCCTTTCCAGCTGCTTCCTCCCTCCTTCTGTAGATAACCATTTAGACACTTTAATACTGTTTGCATATATAAATAATAGATAAACCTGTGCATGTCTATGCACACACATATCCACATTTATTTCTTTCTTAAATGAGTAATAATGTAATTCACATTTTTCTACTGCTTTTTTCTACTGTATTAGATTATTATTATTTTTTTTTTTTGATACCAGGAATCAAACTCATAACCTCATGCTTGCCAGACTGTGCTGTGCCATTGAGCTATATCCCGGGCCTGTGTCAGATTAGAATCCATGTATCCTCATTAAAATCAAAACTCCATTCTTTCTTCTAAAGTGATTTGTTAAACTCAGCACTGTTGTCATTTTGGTCCAGTAATTTGTTGTGGTGGTAACCATGCCCCTGCATGTTGTAGGGTTAGTTGTAGGTTGCTTAGCAGGTCCACTGGCCTTTACCCATCAAATGGCGGGTGGATCCTCCACTCCAGACTTGTCTGTAGACATTGCAAGGCCTGTAGGGCAGCACTGTCCCAGCAGAGGACAGCATTTGGGTGCTAGCTCAGGGCATTTTCTGAGCAGGTCTGAAGAGGCCCCATGAGCCTCTACTTCAGCAGTGCTTTAGCCCTATCTAGGAGCTGTGGTATCTGTTTTTGGATTTTGAGTTGTAAACTGACTATGCTAGTTCCCTTCTGTGTTTTTTGCAAATTAAAGAGGAGGAATTCTTTTTTTGGGGGGGGGTACCAGGAATCAAACTTAGGATCTTGTGCTTGCCAGGCAGGCACTTACACCACTGAGCTATATCCCCGGCCTAAGCAATTCTTACTGAATAAAACATGGAGAGACAATGATCTTATAATTTTCATGTAACACTGCTCTTTCTAGAAAGATAGACATTCAAATATGAGGCATTACCTTGGCCCTGTGCTCTCTTCAGTGTCCTCATTATCATTTCTTGCCTGCAAGTGCATGGTGCAAGTCCCATGTGTCCCTGCTTGTTGCAGGTGTGTCATCTCCTTCCTCACAGTGGAGATCCAGGTGGTTCTCCTGGGGAACACAGAAACCCTGGCATCTCTCAAATGCCAGTGAGAGGACACCAGCTCGTGTTCCAGAGAACATGCAGCAGAACTGGTGAGCGCAGCACGGACTGGGGATCCCTGAAACACCAAATGTAGAGACTAGGGAGCAACCAGAGAGTTCTCTGTGGTCCTGGGAGCTGTGGCCTGCACCAGCAGCTTGTTGTACTGAGTCATGCCCAGATTTGTGGTGCTCCACATAGGTTTACCTTTGACAGGGGTTCATTATGAGCTCAAATAGAAATCTGATAAAAATTAGAATATTTCTTGAGAGGCAAATAAATTGTGATCAAGAATGCTTCCATGAGAGTTGGCAATTTGAGTTGACAGCTATAGACCAAATGATGACAGGTCCTAAAATTTTGGCTTTCCTCTTGGTTGCTATTGTTCTCTTATATATTTTATTTAGAATGCATGCAGATGAGAAAAGGTGGAAGGTAGGCACCTCTTTCTCCACATGTTCCTTTGACATGTAGGTTTCTTTGAGTGACCACTTGAAGCTTGTTTTCAGTTGGTGGTGCAGCAGGGCATGGCTGTGGAGACTGCTCTGTGGGCCTGGTTTAACAACTACCTGTATCCCACGCAGTGTGGGGCCTTGCGCTAGGGATTATCATTTTGTTCCTGTTGTAGATGACAGGTCTTCTGCAAGCTTGCATTTGCTCACATGGTACATAGTAATGTATATTGTGTCTAAATAAAAGCTGTCTTTGGGGTTCTCTGTGAGCTGTGGCAGTGGCACAGGGCAAGGTTGTGGATCTGAGCACATATCTTATGAGGGTGCTAGGCTAGTGACTAGGGTTTCCTTGTCCCCCCCACCTCTCCACCCCATGGCCTTTTGGGTTCTTGATGTTCTGTTCTTTTCCCTGACTGAAAGGTTAGTAGATATCAAGTGTTCCGGGTCACCGTCACCTTAAGCTTCAGTCTTGCTGGCAGTGACTCACATCCACATGAGGAGGGCATGGTTTTTTCCAAGACAGTGTGGCATGGTTGGGAGTAGTTTGGCCAGGTTGGGAGCAGTGAATGATTCAGGTTGTTGTGATCTGCTGTCTCCATTGGAGCTGTGTGGCCCTCCAGACAGTTCCTGGTGTCTCTGTATTGGTGCCTTGGGATTCTGTCAGATACTAGATGTCATTGGTGCTGAGTCAGAGACACAGTGCTGAGCCAGAGATACAGAGCAAAGGGGCCAGCTGCAGGGGAGGGAGATGGGCCCTGAGAACCTTAGGGCTGCCTGGTAGACAGCTCTTGTAGTCTGTTGCTCTTGCTTGTCCTCAGTTTACACACATAGGAAGATGCTTCACAGTCTCCACAAGTAGCATGAGGGTGGTGAGCAGTAAACAGTAAGCCTGCCTGGCTTTGAAATGAGCCCTGCGTGCCATCTGTGTGCACTTGTGGGGTTTCCTCCCCCTCTGTGCTTCAGCTTCCCATGTGTAATGCAGGAGTGATGGCAGTGTCAGCTTTGAGTGGTGGTGGTAAGGGAAAGGTGACTGCATAGGAAGTGAGTGCTCAGAATAGCAGCTGGCCTGTTGCACAAGCTAGAGATGCTGCTGGTTGTCCACCTAGAGAGCACCCTGCCATTCTTCTGCTTCTGCCACCCTCACAAATAGGCAGGATCATGCTAGTTGATTTGTCATAAGGGGGGAAAATTAAGCTTTCTGTGACATTCTAGGTCAAATGCCTGGTGAGTCCTGATACTGGAGCTGCTCACCTGTGTACACATCTGCCTTACTCCCCTTCAGCTCACCTCTGCCATGAGGGGCATGGTAGAAACTGCAGGCAAGGGGAACCTGGAGCCAGAGCCATCATATACAAGAGGGAGCGTAAGGTAATACCCGCAGTCACTGTGGAGCTGGTTCCTGCCAAGCAGGCATTTGAGGTGAAGTACCATGGGACATGTGGGCTGGTAACAGTTGAAAAGTCGCTTGTGGCCTCCATGGTGTAGACCTCTGAAAGCCTTGTTGTTCTGAGAAGCCAGTTAACCTGTCTCTGCTCAGAATGGTAAGGACTTAGACTGCAGAGATGCCAGGCCAGGAGGGATACAAAATGAGGGGAGATAGGCCGGGGACTCCCGGGACATTACATGACCAAGGGTGCTGCAACCACTCTGCCTAGACTAGATCTGGCTATTTTGTTTTGGTGGCTGATTTTGATCCATTTAGGAGCCAGCTCTCTGCGACAGGTCTGCAGAGGATGCTGGTTTCACTCAGATGGAGCTGCCTGGCTCTGTCTGTGCCACTCAGAGCCAGCATGGTGGCCTCATGGCTGCAGGTCCCTTTAGGACAGGAGGATTCTCAAGGCAGCACACAGACTGATGTGCAGGCTTCCTTTTCACATTACAGAGACTCAAGAGTTGTATTTAAACATATGAGTAGTTTTTTTTTTCCCCCATTTTGTTTTTCAATAAGGGCTTGGGGAGGAGAACCAGTTTTATAATGGTAACATTAGGAGAAAACCACACAGAACAGCATCTTACCATGGAGATTTAAAGAGAAAATAAAATATGCCGACAATGGGACATAGAATATGGACTGTATAATATCTGCCCTACATTCTTTCTGATATAAACTTAACCCCAAGGTCTGTGTCAGGAAAAAGCTATACAGGTAGCATAGGGATCTCTTAGTTAATTAGAGGCAAACAGTTATTAATAAAGTAAATACAGTTTGGGTGCTTGAGAGAGAGGTCTGTGTTCAGGGCCGTGATCTTGGAGGACTAGGCTGGCCGTGAGGGGACTGTGATCTAAGCCTTGTGCAGAGTGGGTCTGTGGAGGGTTCAAAAGCAGCCACACTAGTGCTGGTGAAGACTAGGGCTAACTCCAGGCAGAGTTGTCCAACCACCAGAGCACGGGGCTCTGGGATTGTAGAGAGGATCCAGGATGAGCAGAAGGCATGTTGGTGTTACATGTTGGGGCAGTTGGGGCCATTTTGGGGGAATGGCAGTTCATCTTGGAGGCAGTGGCTGTTGCTGGGTTTGTTTTTAAAGAACAGAGGGGTCTGTTCAGTGGACTCTGACAGAGTGGTAGGGACTGAGAGGTAGCTTAGACAAGAAGCCTAAAGATAGAGTGGTTGGCTCTGATGAAGACAGAGATGGTAGAGCTATGTTTAAGGGACATGTCCTGGACCCGTTGGCTGAAGGCAGAAGGAAGACAGGAAGCAAAGGAAAGCCTGAGGTTCTGAGTTCTGGTTTAGATAGCTGAGTCCAAGGTGAAGCGGGGACTCAGTGGGAACTCAGCAGTAGACCTGCTCCTGAAGGTTCATACAGGAGAGACATGCAGCACAAGAGGACCAGGGCTGTGTGACAGTCACATGTGAGGACTGAAGGGGGAGCACAGACAGAGATGAAGGGTAGCAGTCAGAGTGTTTGAGAGCCAGGAGAGCCCAGCAAAGGTAGTATGATGGGGGTACCTCCCCACCACACACACTTTTTTGTGGAACCAGGGATTGAACTCGGCTTTGTGCATACTAGGCAAGCACTCTATCACTGAGCTACATCCCCAGCCCATGATGGGGGTATTGAGCTATGGCCAGCCTGTCACCTGGGGAACCACAGACTCCCCTCTTGCTTGGTCACAGAGGGTTCTAACGGCAACAGGCTGAGTGTGACAATGCTGTGTTGAAGCAGCGTGAAGAATGGTGAGGCAAGAGCAAAGGACACACAGTGCTGCTATCTACAGTGACTACTGCACTGCTGTCCTTAGCCTGGGCACGTGTGCTCCATTCAGGGTGCTATGCGCAGGCACTAGTTTTCCAGCCAGAACACAGGACCACCATGTCTCATACAGCATTTCAGCTCCTTGGATCTGAGCTGGACATGTTATGCTGCTGTAGGCACATGGGAGGATGTCCAGAAGCCATCGTTCCTATGTTCCTAGTTGAATGGGACAACAGAGCTATGCCCAGGCTGTTCTCATGCTAGATTCCTGTTCAGAGGCCACACACAGCAGAGCCCTCAAGCTCCTCTTCTTCCCCAGAGTGGTCCTGGCTGACCCTCAGACACACTGGCAGTGTCACTGGTGTTTGAGGAGAGCCCAAACTGCTACCCACCAGTTGCAAAGCCCTCCTTCATGCAGCTCTCCAGCCCCTGCAGGCTGTCTTTGTGCGAGGACGAGCTGAAGAGTGGTGAAGCTGTGTGTACATACAGACCACAAAATTGGATCGCAGGCGTACTTCCTAGGTTTTATTAGCATCTGAGGTCGCCAGGTATGGCAGGAGAGGGAGACCATCAGGAGACTGTCCCTGAGCAGAAATGGACTCAGAGCTGCCTTTCCTTCATTAAACTCAAATAGGGCTTTCTTTGTCTTCTTCAGTTACTCATTTTTAAATTCTCTTCCTGTACTGCAGGTTCCACAATTCCCACATGTGTATTTTATTGCATCTCAAGATATGGTTTTTCAGGAGCAACTAACACAATAGGCAGTATTTTAGAGACTTGCTTTGTCATTTTGTACGCCCAGTGAAAATGACCATAAATCCTCCAAACGACTAGATACTTTGTCTGCCACTCCTGTCTCTCACGCCACGGAGCCATTATCCAGGCATTCTCGTTTTGAAACAAAACCTTATCATGGATGGCATGGTGACATTTAATTTAGTGTTTCTCATTTCAAAACCCTTAAAATAGTAATTAATTCCTGTCAAACCCCAGGAGGCATATTATTAATATCCGGAGTGCCTTTCATGCTGGTCTATTAATGTGTCCTCTTGGCGAAATAGGTAAGAAAATGAGGCTGAATCATTTTTTTTGGAGCCCCGTAAGACATGATCTAGCTGGAGCCAAGGTCAAAAATAACAAATCCCTAATTTTTTTGATGTTTGTGAGTGATTTCAGCTGTGGCATTATGCATGGTTTAGAAGAACAACATTCCTAGTTAGGTGTAATCTCAGGAGACAGCGAATGATTTTTTGCAGTGGAGTTGTGACTTCACAAATTCTAGTTCAATAGCTGTGCAGAGGAGAGCAGAATTGAGAAAACTGTGCAATTAGCAGCATATTAATAAGTGAGATGTAGACCTCTAGCAGGAAACCTTTGACATTTCCACTTGGAAATCACCCAGCGATCTGTGGACCCCCCAAGTGAGCCCTGACACTGCAGAGCAGTGTTCTGGGAAGACTGACATGTAGATTAGCAGTCTTCTCAGTTTGGGTGTCTCATCTTTGCGTGGCTTCTCTTTTCTGCACTTCACAGGAGTATTTCTGTAGCCTAAAAGCAGGTTTCAGGATGGGTACAGGAAGTTGGGAGACTACTGATACTTGGGTTTAGTTTTGGTACCTTCCCTTTCTTACTGCTTTGCTGTCTGGTAAGTTCTGCATACGTTGTTTTCTAATTGTGTTTGCAGCATATAGAAAAAATGTGTTCTGTGTTCACAGACAGTGTTAATGTAACACGAGGAGAGGCTGGGTTGGAATAGTAGAATCACATGACATTCCTGAGAGGCATGCACTGAGGTGACCTGTCTCCTCTGTAAGCTATGAACAGTTGACCCTGGTATCTCTCTGGCTTTCGTGTGTGAGGCTACAGTGCTTGTGAGCACTTCCTAAGATACTGTCATGGGCCATGCATGAATCAGTCAGCACTGCTGTGGTAATGATTGTAAGCTAGGTAATAATGAAGGTAGCATTGCAAATAGCCATGATAGTTAGATATACTTTGTACTATCACACACAGCAGGAAATTTCAGAAAGTCTGCATGTGTGGGGAATAAACATATGCACAAAGATGTATTTGCTGTTTTCTTCATATTGTCTGACAAAACCCCCAGTGGCCAGAGGGGCTGCTGGCGAAAGGGCGTGTTTCCATCACCATGGTCTTTTTTGCTTGCTAAGAAGAGGCTACATTCTCTGGTACTTTTCCCACCACTCCTGCTCTAGTTATCCCAGGATTGGGAGGACGGGAGAAAGGGCCCAGACTGGCTCTTGGCTTCCAGCCCCAAGTGCCATCTAGTGCATGAGAAGGAGGTCCCCGTCTAGCACTTCTTCCTGGTAAATTTATTTGCTCTTAGTTGAGAGGCATTCTCACCTGGCCAGTTGTTAGCCCACAGGTATTGTTTTGCTCTGGGAGAGTGTCCAAGGCATCTCCAGTAGTACTACCTCAGTCATAAATGCTTCCCCTGACAGCTGGAGCCAGCCTGCAGTGGAGAGCTGACCACCAGGGCCCACCTTGCAAGGGCAGCTAGAGACAGCTAGAAAACCACTGGACTCGTTCAAATGCAGCTCCTCTCTTCATTATGATTTCCTTGCTAGTTTTCTTGGTGGGAAATAAAAATGCTTTCAGTTTTTGTTTTATTTTGTTTTTGGTTTTAGTGTCCTAGAGAAAATAAATAACAAATTGAGAACTTTATTAAAGCACCTATTGAAGAGATGTTTTTGAGACCAATGTCTTGGTCTTTGCTGTCCCTGCAGGAGTCCCTGCAAGTGGAAACAGGTATGATGTTTGCCAGCACCCTCCCATCTGTTCCCTGGGGAGTCTTGAGAGTAGCCCTGGGCCCTTCTGCCCTCAGGCTCTCAGGAGTTTTTTGTGCTGAAATGTTGAGTAACTCACCTTATTTCTATCTATTCAGCTTGGACGCATCTTAAAAGGAACTTACATAGGTGTTTATTTTGATTTATGTAAGGTCCAGCGCAAAACATCTACCATAGTCCAATGTGGTTTGCTGCCTGGCTTAGCCATAATAGCACCTGGATTCAGAGAAAACTCCAAGCTCTGGGTTTATGTGGGTTGTATCACAGTAGGCTGAGGTATTTGGCCAAGAGTGGTTTAACTGGGTTCTCTGCATGTTCAAAGTTCTTGTTTGGAGGTGGGCAAAGTACTGGCAAGGGGAGGTGCTTGCTGCTGTGTGGATTTGAAGCAGTCTGCACCATTGAATGGGTTCTTGTGGCTGTCATTTGGAGATAATGTCTAGCCATCTCTGTTTCTTCAAAATGTACTGATTTCTGTGGATATCAGTTTTGAGGACATGCAGCTAAGGTCATGACATCTGAATAAAATGTTTCCTTTATTGCCCTCAGAAATGTGTTTCCATTTATCAACTACTCTCATCTTGGTTTAGGGGATTAAGCAAATCCAAGTGTTTAGAACATTAAGACCTTGCCTCTTTGTGGTCTCGCCCTGAGCAAAAATAAGCAGTGTATCAGTGATGAATCAGGGTGCCTCTGGCATTTTCTTTCTTTTTGCATAAAATTTAGTAAGGGCCAGGGGCTTAACTTAGCCATGTAAGTGCCTGCCTTGGCAAGCGCGAGGTTGTGAGTTCAATCCCCGATATTAAAAATACTATTACTACTACTAATAATAAAAAACACTTTCCAGCATATTCAGAATATATCAATTAAATATGACACACACACACACACACACAAATACTTCTCAAAATTTTTATTTTTGTGGTGCTAGGGATTGAATCCAGGGTTTTGACCATGCTAGGCAAGTATCCTACCCCTGAGCTACACTCCCAGCCCAAGATAAAAATTACTAATTTTGAAGGTCTTCAAAATTCAGGGTATATTTTATACCTATAGCACATCTCATTTTGGTTTTGTTGTTGTTTGAGATTTTGTTTTTTGTTTTAGTAGTACTGAGGATTGAGCCCAAGGCCTCCACATTAAGGTGTATCTTTAGCTCTTTTTTATTTTTTGTTGGCAACAGGGTCTCTAAATTGACAGTCACTAAATTGCCCAGGCTAGGCTTGAATTTAGGACACTCCTGACACCCAGCAGCCTCCCAGACTGCTGGGATTACAGATGTGTTCCACTATGCCCAATAGCCTGTCTGATTGTGGACTAGCCATACGTCAGCTACATGTGGCTGGTGGCTACTGCTTTGGTCTGAGCAGCTCTGTGATACCTGGATGAGCAGATATCACAGAGGTAAAATCTTACACCAGTGCCAGTTGCTGGATAAACCAGACTTCCTGTCTTTTATAGACGACTGTTGGCCCTGGGGATCCCTATCAGTGCTGAGGGTTTTGCTCTTTAGAGGTTCCTTCCACTTTTGGGCTTCCCTCTCTCAATACCCCTGTGACCCTTTGGGAACCAGATTCTGTCAAGGGAGAGTTGAATCCCTGCCTCTGCCATTTTCTCAACTCTTTTGTACAAATTTTTTTTCATGCTGGGCATTAAACCCAGGACTTGGTGCATGCTGAGTGCTCAGTCCATTGCAGAGCCACATGTTCTTGAGCCCCTCTTCATTCATGTTATGATTTAGATCTAAAATGGTTTGAACCCAAAAGTCTCATCTGTTCAGAGGTGGGGCTTCGGGGAGGTGACTGGATCATGACGGTGTTATGGTTATTAGTTATGTTAAGCTTACATATGATGAGTTTATGGCTGATTGTGCTGTTGGAAGGTGAGACTTGGTTGGAGATAGGTCGCTGTGGGATGACTGTGTATTCTTGTCCCTCCTGCTCTCTTCTCTCTCTACCATGGAGTGAGAATCTTTCCTCCTCTATGCTTCTCTGCCATGCCACTTCTGCCTTGGAGCCAGTCAACCATGCCTGCACTGAACCCACTGACGCTCAACAAGTAAACCTCTTCTCCCTTAAGTTGCAGATGTTGGACATTTGGTATACAGAATTTCAGAGAGCAAAGCATTTGAAAAGCTTGATGGACACTTCAGTATTGAGCACTTAGATCCCACTGTTCTTCCTGTATGTTGACAGTAACTTGAGTGTCAGATAGGGTTTGATCACTTTGTTTCTTTACTAATTATAATAAATGCCATTAGCAACCCAATTGTCAGCAACAGTTGGTAATAACTGTATGTGTTGTAAAGCCGTGACAAGGCTATAAAAATAGCGCCCTATAGTGAATTTTAAGGGTGTCTTCCCAATCCAAATAGAATATAGATAGTGCTACATGTGTGAGTGAGCAACATAAGTCAGTTGGGAGAGAGAAAGAATATTTCCTGCCTAAGGGTTTCAGCAAAGAATTTTGTGAAAGAGCCAGCCTCTGGGGTCATATGAACGGGATGTTGCTTCGGGTCTCCTGGGCAGTGGTGACCAGCATCTCTCTCCTGATCCTCTTTCCCTTTCTGAGCCCCACTCCTTCCCTGTGGACTCTGCTCCCTGACGGCTGGCCAGCCAGCCGTGTTCTAGGAGAGCTCCAGTACAGATGTCACATCACTACACATCGCTTGATGGATGAAAATGAAGTCGGAAACCTGGCATCACGAGTTAATGTTCTGTCTCCTGTGTGGCCCTACTTTATGGTGCCAATAGCATTCTGCTTCTGAGGGAGGAAGCACTGAGGGTTCCACTACTGCAGGCAAGGCCCAAAACTATCCTGTGGTACAGTTGGGCTGCTGTTGCTAGATTATTTATGGTCTCTGATGCGCTTTGCTTAGAAGTATGAAGAGTCTAGAGAACCTGGAAAAGCCACTCTAAAGCTTTCACATTCATCTATAGCTGATGACCCCAAGTGTGAAGTGTGGTAAGTTATTGAGAAGTTTATATTGGTATAGTACATTATTGAGAATTTTATGTTGTCTTTAAGTCGTAGTTATAACATATAATTAATGAAGTCAGCCTTCTGTATCAATGCAGAGAAGCCAGCATTGTAACCTTTTTCTATCCAAAGGCCAAGAAACCTGAAACCCAGCCTTTTGCCTCACCCAGCTGTCACTCTGCTTTTGCCCCTTCTTTGAGCATCTGAAGGTGCTTGCCGAGACTGGCCTGGGGCTGCCCTCTGAGGTCTGCACCGGGCCCAGGTGGTCCCTTGCAGCTGCTTGCGCTCCCTAACCCTTGCTGCATTTTCTCTCAAGCTATATCATGGCATGGGCTTTATGTATTTTGTCTCTTTTTAAAAATAAAGTTCAAATAGTCCATCAAAATTGTGAACATACACATTACTATTTTGTTTTAGTTTGCACAAATTTATTAAATTGACATGTTTAACCTCCTCTTCAGTGAACATCTAGAGCATGATGCTGATACACAGGTGAATCTTGTTCAGTTTTTTTTTGAAGAATATGTTTGTGCTGTGTGATGTTGACTTATCAGTTTGAAGCATTTTTATTGACTTTCTGGTGTGGCCCAGTGCTTTACTATTCATCTGTCCCACTCTTCTTTATTGGAGATTTATTATTAAAGTTCTTTGTAACCAAACAAAGAGAAATGAATATGAAGTAGAGACCCTCATCTTCCTTGCTGGCTGTGGTGTCTTGTCACAAGGCTAGACTTGTCTGTGCTAGCCTATTCTTGACTCCTGTCTGCAACTCAGCACAACCTTTAACCAAAGCAGTGCTCAGAACATTATGCTGCTCGTGTAATGTAAATGCTACTCATGAGAACCCAAGTTGAGTGCAAGGCTCTGACTCCAGACTCGGTGTTCTAGCTTCCTGTGCATGCCCCCCCCCCCCATCTTAATTAGCGGCCCTGGTAGAGGTTGTTCCTCTTAGGCTTTCTTTTTTGTGTGTTTTCCTGGATATTCTTGCATGCCACCCCCCCACCACCACCACCACATGGACTAAAGTAGCAGCTTGTCTAATTCTATAGAACAGCTCATTGGGAAACTGACTGGGACTGCAGTGTGCCTGACCCTGTGGAAGGCTGATGTCTTCAGAATGTTGAATGCCCTACCCAGGCAAGAACACTGTTCTGTTTGTTCAAGTATTTTTATGTTTTCCAGGAGAGTGTTGACAGGTTCTCACTACATTTTATACATTTCTTCTTAAGCTTATTCCTACATATTTAATCTTTTTGTTGCTTTAATAATGTGGTTTCCTTTGCCACAACATCCTCCTTTTATAGATTGTATATATAAAGACTCCTGAGTTTTGTATGTAATTTCAGGTCCTGCTAATTTGGTGACTCCTGCACTATGATAAATGAAGGTCCAGTTGAGGGATAGGGCGTTTTGAGCAGATGAGGGCAGGAGTCTCCTTCCTAACTCTGCCACTGCGGCTGTGTGTGCCACAAGGTCCCATCTGAGTGTTTGTCTTTATCTTGTGTTCCAGAAATGTGTCCAGAGGAATTTCCTACTTCTGAGAAATACCCAGTATCAGCATGGCAGCTGCCTTTGACCCGGATTTTCACATGGCAGGCTTTTGGTCGTTGTCATGGTTCACAGTGAATATATGTTGAATGGGTGAGGAGCAGGCTCTCAGCATGGCCCCGTGAGGTAGCTCTGTTCACTTCCCTAGATGCAGAAGCTTGGGGTCACATGTGCAGGGCCAGCTGCTAACTGCAGAGTTGGAGCACAGGAGGAGGATGCCTTCTAGCTGTACCATGTCCATGACATGCATCTCATTTCTTCTTCCACAACAGGCCCGGTATAAGCAGAGCCTGGACCCCACTGTGGATGAAGTCAAGAAACTGTGCACATCACTGCGCCGGAACGCCAAGGAGGAACGTGTCCTTTTCCACTACAATGGCCATGGGGTTCCCAGGCCCACAGTGAACGGCGAGGTCTGGGTCTTCAACAAGGTGGGCCCACCTTCAGCATCCCACTCTGCTCCTGCCCGTAGGCCACTCAGCTGGGTGCTCAGCTGAGGCACGGCTCACCTGTAGCTCTGCGAACCGTGAATGTTTCATTCATTCAGCAGCCCAGACAGCAGGAAGATGGACTGGGATGCAGGGTCAGTTTTCTGCTGGAAGTTCGATGATCACCTCCCTGTTGGTGATAGAAGCTGAAAAGTAATCAGGCACAGGGGCCATTTTTGGAGGACACACTGTCAAAAGGTCCAAACCACAGCATGAGTAGATGGCAGCATGCTCTTAGGATGAGGAGTTGTTGGTAGTTCTCTGAGTAGAGGCCTTGAGAGCACCTGCCCCCAGTCTATAAACAGTTTTGTTAGATGCTTTTCGTCAGTGATCTTAGAAAACAAGACACTCTGCGTATTCTAAAGAGCTCAGTCCTAGCCACTCTGCAGAGATGCTGCAGCCCTTTCAGAGGTCAAATGGCCAGCCAGAGACAAGGCATTGCACTGTCAGCCAGTAGGAAAACTAGAGGGACCTAGAGGAAGCTTTCAGGGCCATGCAGGCTCAGTGAGCAGGGGAATTTGGGGGGCAATAGTCCCAGCCGTCTCTTAGGGCAGGACCATTTCACCTATAGATGTGTCTAGGAGCTAATTCTTTTTTTGTAATTAAATATTAAGTAAATTTAAAACTGTAATTATGAAAAAAGTAGAATTTAAAGAAACATGACATAATGAATAGCCACCATTTCAGGCAAAGAAGTGTCCCAAAGTCTTTGCATTCCCTCCCTTCCTCTATGACTAGTCCAGGGAATCTGGACCGTCTTGTCACTGTGTTCTCCTTGATAGATCCCTACATGTGTTTGGAATGCATAGACCTTGGGTCTGGGCATCTCTGTGGGTGATTAGGACCACTCAGCAGTGGGCTTCTGTGTGTGCTTATTTCACCCAGTCTTCTCATCTGTACATCCACCCTTTGTCACAGGGCAGCTGGGTGACTTCTTCCTACAATGTGTGGGCCCTGGTATACCTGTACCCTCTCAATGCCTTCTGTGCAGAGGACATTGATGGATACCATATTTGTACTGTTCGAAGTGGCACAAGTGTTTCAGATGCCGTCTCCTTACTACCACTGAGTACTGCTAGAAATTGTTTCTATTTTCACCAGTTGGTGAGCATAGAAAAGATAGATTGTATTGAAATCTATCTTGTTAAGGGTAAGCACATTATGATTTACATGCTGGGCACATAGGCTTCCTCTTCTGTGAAGCACACAGGCTCCTGTTGTGTCCCCCCACCCCTGTGGTGCTGGGAATCCTGTCTGTTTTCCATTGGATTGTTTGCCTTTTTCTTAGCCATTTGAGGGAATTTTTTATATTCTGGACAGTAACTCATCATTCTTATGAATTGTGACTGTCTTCTCTCTGTATTTATGACTTGTTTAGTTTTTTCCTATTCTTTTTATGATGTCCCTTGATGAACAACTTGTTTATTCTGAAGTGGTCACAATTGTTACTCTCTCCGTTATGGTGCAGACTTCTTATTCCTTATTTAAAATGACTTTCTGTGGAGGTCATAGAAATATTTTGCTGCAAGTTCTCCTAATGTTTTCTTTTATTTAAGTCTTTAAAATTTCTTGCAACTGATTGTTTATGTGTAGAGTGAGAGATAGGAGGTTCAAATTCAGGGTTATAAATTAACCTATTCCATTACCATTATTGTCAGCTTTGAACTAAATCCTGCACCCATATTGTGTGTTGTGTTTCTGAGCTTTCTGTTCAGCATTCAACATGAGGAAACTGGATTTTCAATACTCTTGGTTTTCCAGAAGGTGAGCAACCCTCTGTTCTCTTGAGGTGGTTTGGCTAGTCTTGGCCCTTTAATCTGTGAAAATATTGAATCCATTATGTTCAGTTCCATGAGAAAACCTTTTAGAACTGTGTACATCAGTAGTTATTGTGAGAGAGTAGACATCATCACAGTGTTGTCTTCCAAACTATTGTGTTGCCTAAGCTAGTCTCAAATTCAAGCACTGTAGTGATCTTCCCACCTCAGTGTCTCAAGAAGCAGTAACTACAGGCGTCTTATTACCATGCCCACAAAACCATGTTTTTAAAAATGTTTGTCAATATAGTTTTATAATTTTCTTCATAGTGTTTATATTTCCTGATTTTCTTACTGGAGTATATGTAAAGGTAAGTGATTTTTATACACATATGTTGTATATACCAATATCACCAATCTCTCTTACTGATTCTAGTAACAGTGCATATTCTTGGATTTTCTTCATAATACGATGGTGAGTGTTTCACTTCTTCCTTTCCAGTTTGTGCCTTTGTCTTCCTGCACTCTCCAGAGACTAGGGTGGCGTCTGGATGCATCTGTGTTTGCTTCGTCATTTTTGGTTGGAGCCAAAAATAGCCTAATGGTGTTCATGTAGGCTATTTTGAGAGGGCAAATCACCCTTTATTGGATTAAGCAAGTGCTAGTTCTACTTTGATTTATTTTCTTTTTTTACCCCCCACTTTGATTTCTTTTGTTTTGTTTTGTTTTTTGAGACAAGGTCTTGCTGTGTAGTTCAGGCTGGTTTTGAACTCACTGTGTAGCCCCGGCTGGCCTCAAACTTGTGACAGTCCTCCTGCCTCAGCCTCCCAAGTGCTAGGATTACAGGAGTGCAGCACTGCACCTGGCTTGATTTCTCTCTTTTTCTCTTTCTCTTCTTTCTCTCTTTTTCTTTCTTTCACTTCAGCTGCTGTTTGTTAACACACAAATGGGCTCTATAGCAACAGGCCTGGAGGTGGTGGGCTGAGTGTGTGAGTGGAGCACAGGTCGCAGGGAGACCGAGGTGATGGGGGCAGGGGTGTGACCAGGGAGCAGTTAGGGTCAGGGCCAGAGTCTGGCACTCAGGATCCACTGTCCCATGATCTCAGCTCCCATGCTGGCTGCCACGGCTGGGTTCTCTGGGCATCTGCTTCCTACAGGAACTGAATAGGACACACAAGACGAAGTTGCTGCTGCCTTCCTGCAACAAGCCTGGGGCCTCCTTTCTCGCAGTCCCTTACTGGGGTGGGAACATACCCAGGCTGCCAGTCCTAGGCCACTGCACCGGAGTAGGTGCTCATCACAGAGACACAGTCTTCCCACGTGTCCCAGCACTACAGCCCAGAGTGAGTGCCGCAGATGTCACCAGCCTAATGGACGGGTTGGAGGAAGTGGGCAGGGAAAGGACCAGAGCGGGCTCCAGGCCTTCATGGCACAGGCACGACATGCATAGTGTTGGTGTAGCCGGAGCGGGGGCGCTACCCAGTTAGCACAGTGACCACATCTCCCATCTTGAGGAAGCCTCAAGCCTTGCTGATGTTCATGGCCAAGTTCACATGCAGGTCCTCGTCCTTAGTCCCCACCTGCTGCATGCTGTCCTCGCGCAGCATGGGGAAGGTGCCAGATGGGCTTGGTGCGCTGATGTTGGGGGTCTGGGATGGTATTGTGCCACCTGGTGGGCAGACCTGTCAGACTCGGTGAGCACCGTAATGGCCCCGCTGCAGCACTCTCTGGCTTGATTTCTTGAAATCTGAATATTGACTTTTCAGAAGCCATTATTTTTGTGTCTGTTAAGCTGGGCTTACTATTTCTCTCTTTTTAACTGGTAATGTGTTAGATAATAACCGTGTACACCTTCTATTGTTGGAACAACCTATTCGCCACAATAAACTGTTTGACACATGGTTTAATTCACTTTGGCAATACTTGTTTGGTGTTTTAAATCTATGTTAATGTGTGAGATTTGTCAGGAATTTTTCTTTCTTTTTCTGTGTTTCCCTGGTCTGAGTAATAACTGGTCTTAGAAAATAAGTTGGGAAGTGGTTTTCTTTTCATAAACACTGGAGTAGCTGCTGTAGGATTTGAAGTACTTGTTGTGTATAGATTGGTGGAACCTGAAGGTGAGGCTGAAACTGGTTTTGCGGAGGGAGGTTTTTTCATGGTTTGGTGCTTCGTCTCTTCTCATGTCAGGAGTTTGTTTACCGAGCTAAGCTTGGAAATTTGTTGACATTTATTGCTCATGATATCCCTTTATTAACTTGTCAGTGTTGGGATGCCTTGTAGTGATGTGGGATTTATCATTTTGGTATTGATTATGTATGCTTTCTCCTACCAGCTTTGTCAAAGAAGCAGCTTTGAGGTTTGATCCTTTAGGAATTGAAAGAGCTGCAGAAGAGAAATCACTTGTTTTTTCTCTTATGGCCAGCAGGCGTGGCTGCCTGGTTTGCTGTATCTCTTCCCACAGGCCACTCTTATTTCCCCAAACCACTTGAAAGATGTGGGCATCATGACATTAAGAACAAGGATGTCACCAGGGATTTAGCTCAGTGGTATAAGCGCCTACCTGGCAAGCGCAAGGTCATGAGTTTGATCCTTGGTACCAAAAAAAAAAAAAAAAAAAAGAACGAGGATGTCCTTCTACCTAAATGCAGTCAGTCCCATGATGTTATGTATGTTCTGTAATGTCACTTAGTGTAGAGCCCATGTTCATACATCCCCAGCTGTCTCAAAGATGTGCGTTAACAAGCATTTTTCACTTGCTCTTTCTGTTTTCTGTTCAGGCCCTGCCAGGGTTCGCATGCTGCACTCATCCCTGAGGCTTGCACAGTGGCCTTGAGTGTAGATCAGTCTCCTTGTCTTTGTTTTCTTTCTCAACATGGACATTTTTTATAAGTGAAATTTTACCTTATTGTTTTCATTTGGTAAGTTACAATAGTTACATATTGGTTTTTAAAAAACATTGTTAGACCTTGGTTTTTAAAGCATTTTTAGTTTTACAGAAAAATTGAACAGCCCAGAGAATTCACACAGGTCTCTGATTTTCTTCTATTAGGAGTATCTTGCTTTTTTGTTTCACATTTGTTACAATTGATGAACCATTATTGATTCATTGTTATTCACTGTGTTCATGATTTATACTAAGGTCCCTTCTTGGTGTTGGATATCCTGTGGGTTTTGCCAAATATGTGATGTCATGTGTCTGGCATTACAATATCATGTGGAGTTGTTTCATGGCTCTAGAAGTCTTCTGTGTGTCACCTTTCCACTGTTGTCTCCCTATCTCCTTCCTCTTTAGACTTGTCTTTTCCAGAATGTACCATAGTTAGAGCCATAATGCATATAGCTTTTCAGATGGGCTTCTTTTATTTAACAGTGTGCATTTAAAGTTTCTCAATGTCTTTTCATGGCTTGACAGATCATTTCATTATCAAATAATACTCTGTTATATAGCTGCCCCATAGCTTATCTATTCATGCACCTTATGAAGGTTGCCTCAGTTTCCTCTGTTAGGCAGTTATGAATAAGGCTGTTATAAACATCTGTGTGCAGGTTTTCACAAGGACATCCGTTTTCATCCCATTTGGGTAGATTTATAGGGTATAGAGTATGATTTATAGGGTATGATTATAGGGTATAGGGATCATATGTTAAGAGTTTATTTAACTTTGTAAAAATGCCAGACTTTCTTATGCCATTTGAACACCCACCAGCATTGAATGAGAGCTACTGTTGTTCCACATTCTTACTAACATTGGTGTTGTCTGTATTTGGGTATTAGCCATTCTTTTGGGTATGTAGGGATTTCTTGTTATTGAATTTATAATTGTTATTATTAATTAATTTGTGATGACATATGATGTTGAATGTCATATGTGCTTATGTGCCATCTGTGGGCTTTCCTTGATGAGGTATCTGTTCAGATTTTTGGCCCTTTTTTGTGGTGCTAGATGAAACCCAAGGACTTGCCCATACTAGGTAGATGGTCCTATCCCTGAGCTGTACCTCTGGACCTGCCCATTTTAAAGATCAGGTTGTGTGCCTTCTAGTCATTGTGTCTCAAGAATTCTTTCTATATTTTATTTGTTTACTTGTACATTGGGTTTTTTGTTTGTTTGTTTGTTTGTTTGTTTTTGTACCAGGGATCGAACTCATGGCCTCACACTTGCCAGGCAAACATTTGTGCCACTGAACTAAATCCCCAGCTTTTTAAAGTCTTTTTATTACTACATGATGATCACACTCATCATGGGGAGTTGGTACATGCACATAACATCTAAATTCTTTCTGCTTCTGCTCCCTTCCCTCTCCCCTCACTCCATCTCTGGTCCTCTCCCATTTGCAAAACATCTTTGAACATTTTAGATGTCAGTCTTTTATAAGATAGGTGCTTTGTAAGTATTTTCTCCTTGCTTATGGCTATTTTCATTTACTAACAGTAGGCTTTTTGAAGGGTGTTGTACTCAGGATTTGCAAGGGAAAGGAATTAATACAGGACACATAATTTATAGGATTATTTTATAATATTCACCACAAGAATGAAGTGCAAAAGTGTACTGATTTATCTGTATGCACTAGAGACCTAGAGAATCCAGCTGAGGGCCTGGATCCCACAGCAATGCTCTGAGTGAGTCCAGCTGAAGACCTACAGCCCATGGTAATGTCCTCTGCGCTTCCAACTGGAGGCCTAGAGCCCATAACAATGTCTCATGCAAGTCTGTTTCAAGAATCTATGCTGGGAAAGCCCAAAAATCAGTGGTGAAAGCTAGAAAGTCTGTGCCAGTGGGATGAAATAGCTATGCCAGCAGGCTGAGAAATCTGCACTGTAGCGAGGAAGCGACGCTCAAAGTAAAGACAGAGCTCTGTGGAAGAGTACTGCAGCCCTCCTCCACAATGAGGTCCTGAGCTCCTCTGATAAGCACAGCCAAGTTCCTATTAGGATAACCAGCGTGACAAGCATCTCCAGAAGAGTCAACAACACACCTTCTTCCCCTGCAGTTCTCGTCTTATGCTGTCCTCAGGTGGGCCTTCCACACCAGCACCACGCTGACATGGGTCAGCTGGGTGCTGCATGTTGACCACCAGTTGTCAGTCCACTGCAAAGAGTTTGAACCAGTTACTTTCTACACTGTTCAAAGTTGTGGTTCACTTTCTTTGTTTCTTTATGAATTTGTGTCAGACTAGATCAAAAAGCTTGATAAAGCTTTTGCTGTCCACATGAGTGCCCTACAAATACAGACACAGGAAGGTTGAACATGAGGGGGAAAGGTCTGGGACCCCTACAGCTCAGAGAAAGCTGCCGTGACAAGCACACTTCAGGTTGGCGAGCTCTGCTGGGGACAAAGAGGGGCATTTCCTGGTCAGCAGCAGAACAGTCTGTCAGGAGCACGCAGTCCATCTTGTGTGCGCATGGTTAGCGTCAGAGTTTAACACATAGCAGAAGGGCCAGAATCAAAGAGGCAAGTAAGGACACCCATAAGTCCAGCAGAAAATCTGACCATACTTCTTACAGTAATCAGTAAGTCAGAACTGATAAGGAAAATTATTGTTAAAAACTTCCATACAAAAAAAATTTTAGGCATAAATTCCTTTCCCTAAACAAGTCATATTAATGGGAAATACATTCTTCTCCCTAAAAAAGTCATATTAATAGGAAAAACCTGAATAATGTTATTAATCACCCTGACTTAATGTTTATATGACACTTCACCCAACAACTGTAGAATTCATGTTCTAGAGTGTAATGTTCACCACATGGTGGACATAATCAAGTTTGAAGGTATGTGACCATAGAAAATATTCTCAGTCTATGAAATTCGAAATTATGGGCCATCTGGAGAAGTCCCAGATATTTGAAAATGAAAGAAAACATAAGCCAGAGAAGAATCATAAGGAAAAATAAGAATTCAAACTAAATAATAATGAAAATGTGACATCAAAATTTGTATAATGCAGTTAAAACTATTTTATATGGAAACAGAGTGTGAAATTCTTTTGTGAAAAAACTTTAAAAATGAAATCTGAGGGCCGGGGATTTAACTCAGTGGCATAAGTACCTGCTTGGCAAATGCAAGATCCTGAGTTCAATCCCCGGTACCAAAAAAAAATAAGAAGTCTGAGCCAGGCATGGTGGTGCATGCTTGTATTCCCAGCACTCAGGAGGCTGAGGCGGGAGGATCACTGTGAGTTCAAAGCCCCAGCTGAATTGCATAGCAAAACCCTATCTCAAAAAGCTCCCCCCATCTGATTTTCTACCTTAACAGAAAATAAACTTTTTTTTTTAAATCGGTACTGGGGATCGCACTCATGACCATGTGCTTGCAAGGCAGGCACTTATGCTGCTGAGCTAAATCTCCAGTCCCCTTAGAAGAAAATAAAAGCAAAGTAAATTTAAAATCAATGGAAAGGGCAAATAATAAAGAGCAGAAATCATGAGATAGAGAGCTGGTGACAGAGGCAGGTAACATTGCTGATTGATCTCCAGCTGTGTGGGTCCAGGCAGGGCAAGAGAGGACAGATCTGTTAGCATCAGGAATGGGAGAGGAGCATCACTGCAGAACCTGCAGGACACTGAGTCAATGGGAGGGGAGGCTACTAATTACATTCCAGTAAATTTAGTGCCTTAAGTTAGTGGGCAGGTGACTTAAAAAGAAGCTTACCAAAACTGCCCCAAAATGAAATACACAATCTAAATAGCCCTGGACCTGTCAACAAAAGTGAATTCTTAGATTAAAGCATTCTCACCAGGGACATGCCAGACATTCATTCCCTATAATGCAGGAGCTATTTCTTCTATTTCTGACTGCATTTCCAGCTCCTGAAATCTTGTCCTTCGCCCTTGCAGGTGCTCAGTAGCTGTGCACAGAGTGGGTGGAGGCATGGGTGTTCTTATTTCAGCATCCTCTTACCTGCCAAGTGCTTCCTGATCTCCAGAACCATGAACACCCTCTCCTTTTTAAAATCGTCCTGGTGTGGCTTCTTTTTTTCTGTACCTTCCCTGTGGTGCCAGTTGGGTTGTGTCTGTCTCCCCACACAAATCTGAGCTCAGAGGTAGCAGGCCTTTGCCTTCTGAACTGCTAGATCCTGGGACCCAAGACTGAGTGCTTGGGGCATGTTGAATGGCAATCAGTGCTTGTCAAGTCCAGGAAGGGTCATCCAAGCAGAAAGTTCAACTCTGTGGCCTAGGTCTTTGTCTAGTTTTTAAAATTATTATTATTATGTTACTCTGTTAGTTCATACTTTCATATATTTCTCTTGTCACATGATCTGCCACCAGAGATAGCCTAGTATTTTTCTATGTAATCCTGTATCAATACTAAGCCTTTCTACCTTTGAACCTACTCTACCTATCAAAATGAAGCAAGTGTTATCATAAATAATACATTATAAGGAGAAAAAGATCTAAAAGCGTTTGAGCACACTAGTCTTTAAGTGTATACTTTTCTCCTTGCAAGGCAGAAAGCCACAGTCCATAACTAACCACATCTTGGCTCAGATCGCTTCCTTACCTCCTCCACTCCCCTGTCTGTGTTTCAGGCAATTAGGACTGGCAGCTGTAGCCATTAAGATTTCACACAGCAGAACTTTACCAAGGGACCAGGATTCGTTCACCACTCAGATACCCCAAATTAACTTTTATACCCTCTCTTCTTTTTCACTGAGGAGAAGCATTTTTCCCACTCAATAAATTTTTTTCCTCTGGTGTGTAAGTTGTATTACGACAGAAGCCATGTGCATGGAACCCTGTAGCTTTTCTGTCTGCGTGAAGCTGACACTCATCTAGGAGGATGGGCTGTTCCCCCGCTCACTCGCCTCCTTCTGTTTGATTTACTGAACATAAAGCTGGAGTTTTATGTACTTTTGCATTTTGGTTTAAGGTAATGTTTCATTCTTCAGCAGTCTCTGTTATTTACACTCTGACCTGAGAATACTGCCTTCTGTCTTGCGGTGCCTGACTGCTTCTGGACATTAACTAGGGAGTGAAGGGGCTGTCACCGTGGGGAACACAGGTGGAAAGCAGAAACTGTCTGATGGCACTTACTGTTTGTTAAGTCCAGGTTGAAGGAAAGACTGATGGTTGCATTATGATGTGTCAGGGTAACACAGAATGTGGATCCTTCAAGGGAGGGGCTGTGCGGGACACAGTCGGGACACTGTGTGTGTATGGCAGAGAGGCTCTGGGACTGCTCAGGAGGCTGGAGGGCAGGCACTGAGGAGGTTGCCGGTAGAGCTGGGGCTGTGCTTCAGTGTGCTTCAGGATGCAGGTGAGGAGGAGCTATGGTGGGCTATAGGAGTAGGGAGGCAGCTGAAACCTTGTTGTAGTTAGCAGGAAGAAGGTGCTTGTGGGCATCACTGCCCAGGTGGTGGGAAGGCCCTGGGGGCTGTGAGTGTGAAGGTGAGGGGAGGGACAAAGGTGCTGTTTAAGAACCTCCAACATACAGTGACTAGAACTAAAGGCAGCAGATGAGGGAGTGAAATCCAAGGACAGACGAGGATCCAGGGAGGCCACAGGGGTGTGGTTTGAATAGATTCCTAAATTCATATGCTGATGATATTTGAAGGGGAGAAGTTTAGAAGGTAATCATGATTGGATGATGTTATAAAGGTGGGTCCCCATGACGGCATTAGTGGCTTTATGGGAAGAGAGACCTGAGCAGGTTTTCTCTGTGTTGCCCTGTGATGCTGTTGCCACATTATGCTACTCCAAGCAGGCCTCATCAGATGCCAGCACCTTGATACTGGACTGCCAGTCTGCAGAGCTGTAAGAAATAAATTTCTGTTCTTTATGATTGCTTACTCTGTGACATTCTGTCATAGCAGCAAAAAACAGACTAAGGAGAATCAGGGAGAAGCCCAGGGAGGGGCAGCCTTTGGGCAGGAGGAAATCATTAATCCCAGCAGATACAGATGAGATGTAGTGAATACCCATTATTCAAAGGAGTTTGGCCCTTGGCTAGAAGAGCACAGAGTTTTGCAGGGAAAGCAGCCCAGCTCTAAAGAAACAACTTCTCATTTCTGAGAAATTCTAAGTACATCTCCTGCTCAGAAAGTGAATCAGAGTTCTGAGTGATTTTGAAATGGCATCCTCTCAAGAGCTGGTTCCTGTCAAGAGCCTTAACTCACAGACAGGAACTGTAGTCTCGTCTGGATTTGTCACCCAGCCTCCCTCAGCCATGGGCATATTTGTGTGCACTGTTCTTAGAGAACAGAGACTTGTCTCCCTTCTGAAGTGTGTTCTGTGGATGCACAACACCTACAGTGGGAAGTGATGGCCCAGAATGTCAGGTTGGATGAAGCGGTGTTTGAACCAGATGTGACTGCTCATAACTTGTGGAGTATGGTCACAAGTGAGCTTCAGGTCTTTGAAATTCCTAAGGCTGGAGGGTTGCATTGGTTCCTTTAAAAAAAATTTGGCCTTTTATTATATTTGAGTAATTGTTTATTCCATGAGCAGCTTAAATAAAAATTAATAGGGATTCTTGGTTTTTAATGGCATCATCATTAGCAAGTAGATGCCTCTTATTCTGAAGTAGTATACAATTAATTACTGCTTCTGTTGAAAGGTGGGCCTAAATTTAAGTTTTTAAACGTGCAGTTATCTGAAATTATATTGGTGATTTTTAAAAAGCAGTATTTATGCCATGCCACATCTATCATTTGTTAAAACTTTATATTGAGAATTCTATAAGGTCCAAGGAAAAAAGCTTATAATTTTGTTGTAAACGTGACCCTTCTTTTCTGTGAATTTCTGGCATTTTGTGTTTGTTTACAATTGTAGAAGGCCATCAGCAAAAAGTATTATTTCTTTGGGGAAAATGCTAGAAAATTCTCTTTATAAGACCGTAAAAGTTTGGTTTTTTTAAAAAAATCATATTCATCCTAAGAGGTACAGAACATGGAGCGCCTCTTGCCTGATTTCTCTGATGTCTCCTATATTTTACAAACCCAACAGAGAGACACAGGTCTCAAGCTTGCTGTGCCTCACTTAACCACCTGGCTGTCCCAGCCTCACAGGTTTCTGGAGGAACCTGGCTGTTCGCCTTCGCTTATGCCTTCCCAGGGAAGGAAGGTGCTGCTGGCAAGTCAGGGTGCCAGCACTGCAGACTGATGCGCAGGGCCTCCTATTCAGCTGCTTCTGGGCTCCCCAGTCCCTTCTCCAGTGTCATCATCTAGAAGGTGGCAGTGCCAGGTGGACGTGAAGGTCAGTGGGATGGGTGTGAAGACCTCTGAGAGAGGGCCTTTCAGGTGGCCTTAAAATGGAGGTAAAAACCCTGCAGACAAAGTGAGGTCCGGAAGTGCCTGAGGTTCTGGGCACAAGAAACAGTCCCTTCTGACTTAAGTGACACTGGGAAGCAAGTGACATGGGTTCCTGTGCAGTGTGCGCAGCAGTAGGGCGTGAGCTGCACAGTTCACCCAGCTGTTGCTGTTAAAGCTCCTCAGCACTGTGAATGCCTCCGTGGGAGAAGAGAGTGGCAGGGTTAGTAAGGTGAGAGGGTAAACGAGATCGCAGGAGTCATCCCTTCCTCACCCTTGGCCCTTATGCGTCCGGCACGACAGCACCAGAGGCCATGCTGTTTTTCCACCGTGCAGCCTTGGCTGTTGCTTCCTGACCTGGAAGGGACCGAAGTGGTGACTGACTGCTAAGAGCTGGGGTCTTGCAGGGAGCTCCTTCAGCCCTGCACAGTAACGAGGGAAGCATCTTTCAGGGACCTGGCTTATTCTGGTGACCACTCTGTATGTGAGGAACATGTGGGAGAGGAGGATTAAGCGCTTTGCTTAATCCATTAGAAAGGTGAATGATGGAGACCACATCCAGTTTTACTTTAGTTACAGGCTCAGGAGAGAGAAAGAAGGACATTACTGCTAACCCTAGCAGTTACTGACAAGGAGCAAGGCCCAATTATTACCTTTTTACATTTGAGATTTTTATTAAGCCAAGGGTCAAGGATCACTTTCCTTATGCCTTGCAACTGGTTCGTGCTGTTCACAGTGAACTTCATCTTTAAAGTTCATAGGGACAGCCATGTGACTCACCTGGGAGCACTGTTTCAAATATTTGAAGATAAAGCTCTTAAGATTTTCTTTAATTGTCATTCTGAAAATCATTATTTTAAAAATGCATAAAAAAGCATAAAATGAATAATAAAGTTCTTCTTTTTTCTTCACTCCAAACTCCTGTCATATTCCTAGTGATAATTTCTGACATGTTCTGAGGAATAGAATGAGATTTAACTTTTTTCCCCTTTGTGATGGTGGGAATTGAGCCCAGGGCCTTGTGCATGCTAGACAAGCACTCCACCCCTGAGCTGAATCCCTGGCCCTCAAAGATAGCAACAGACAGGTCCCTCTAGGCAGTGTCCAGGACCTTCCATTTTAAAACCTAATTTATTTGGCTAAATCTTTTATATTATTTATTCTTTATATAATATTTGAATTTTAAAATTACAAATTACAAATACCAGACAAAAACTTACTAAGCTCCCATGGTTTCCAAGTTTTTGCTTTTGTAAAAAATCTTGCATTAATAATCTTGATAATTATCTTTGTATATCGTTTTGAGTACAGATGGGGAATTGAATGTATTCCTAGAAGTGGAGTCCCAGGATCAAAGCCACATACCCCATAAAGGTTGTATCCATGTACAATTGCACTGATAGTGTTTAAAATTGGGTATCTCCCTGCCTTTCTCCAGTATTTAGCGTTGTTTGTTTGTTTGTTTGCGTTTTTGAGACAATGGCCCCTGGCTGTGTACTCATGTGGGTATAATGTATAAGTATTAATTGTAAGTTATTGTGTCAGTTTTTATCACTGTACCAAAAATCCTGAGATACTTACTTTAAAAAGAAAAAGAGTTAGCCAGGTATAGCAATGCACACTGTAATTTTAGTACTCTGGGAGGCTGAGGCAGGAGAATCATGAGTTCAAGTTCAACTTGGCTGACAACTTAGATCCTATCTTTAAAAGAATTACAAAATAAAAGCGGCTGAGGATAACACACACACACACACATACATGCACATGGTGGGGTGTATTTTGACGCCTTATTTGACCCAGTTTTAGAGGGCATTCTATGACTGCTTGGCCCTGTTGCTGTGGGGCTGTAGCGGCTCGGTCCATTATGATGGAAGCGGATGGCCAGAAAGGTACAGAGGAAAGGCCTGGGTCCAGGCTTTCCAGGCAAGGCACATCCCCAGTGACCTGAAAGATCCCACCAGGCCCCGCCTTTTAAAGGCCCCAGCACCTCCCCAAAGCCTTTCCAGCCTGGGAGCAAGCCTTTGCTACTGGGCCCGCTGGGAACATTTCAGGTTAAACTGCAGCAGTCATGAACCTGGTGGGCCAGATACCCATCACTAGATCTCAGCAGTTAATTCTGGTGAAGGGACTTTACCTGACCACAGTCTCATTTCTTGAACAAACTTTCCTTTTGGAACTGCAGTCTTTAATTTTGTGCTTTTAAAAAACAATTCTGCCATGTACTGCTTGGTTTTGCTTGTTCTTGAGTGTTACATAAATGTTATCAAATGTAGTGTAGCTAATTTGTCCAATTTAACTTCTATGTCTCTAAAATTGATCCACACTTTTACAGTACCTTAATTAGTTCACTGTTAGGTTAATATTCCACTTGGAAATGTTCTGCATTTATTGATCCATTCTTTTTTTGGTGGACATTGGGATTCTTGTTTTATTTCTATTAAAACATCCCTCTGTGAACACTTTTTCACTAAAATGTGGATCAAAAAAGAGACAGGAGGAAGAACAGAGAAGTGCTTGTGGTTTGTGACTGTGCCAAAGAATTCCAGTAGTTGTGCCAATTGTGCAGGGGTCGCCAGAGTCACTAGCTGAACTAGACTTGGGCACGCATCTCCCAGGCCAACTGCATTTGCTTCAGCTAATTGGCCTCGAACTATTTGTAGGCTGGCTGAGCTCATGAAGCAAAGAGACTCTATTTCCAAACAGAGAATCCAGAATGATCAGCCCACAGCACGGAGGATGTGGGCCCCAGGGCATACATTGGTATGCTGCTTTGAAACCAAAGCCTTTTTAAAGTCTGTGGAATTTTCTTCAAGCATCCAAAGTTTGCATGTTTGAGAACATCTTAAGCATTTTCTTATTTATTTATTTATTTATTTATTGAAAGAAATTTTAAAAAAACAAAATAGAAAAAAAAAGGTAAGGTAATGCAGAATTTAAAAAATTAACACTAAGAAATCGCTAGTTGATACATTACATATTGTCATCTTAGAAATGGTTGTTCAAGTTACAAAATCAAAGCATAAGCGTTTTTCTTTGAGATTAGCAGTCATCATTTTCAGAAGGAATTTATCATTTTTCAGCTTTACAAATTATATACAAAACAACCATCTTTGTGTGAGATTGACACTCGGTGTGAGCTTCAGCCTTCAGCTTCTGTCTGGTGTGGTTTATGCTTGTGTAGATTGTGGAGGACCTGCTTTTGACTCCTTTCCTGAGTCAGCCTTTCCTGAGTTGCTTTATGACAATTCCCTGTGTTATTTTGTCAAAAATCTCTGAAATTGTAATTATCCCAGATTGGAGGCCACTGCAATGGCATTTGCTCTAGAACCTCCTAGTCCTAAAGTTATGTGGTTCATAAATTGAAAGCAAAGGGTATAATGGATGAGTTCCTGCCATTCCCTGGCTTGTTGGCTGCTAAGAAATTGGGTCTCCATGTCCCTTAGCTGTACAGGTAAGGATAGGACCACCTCTGGAATGTAAAATGCTGCCTGTACTGCCTTTAGCTCGTGGTTAGGACCTCTAGAGATTGACCAGTAAGTGGACCACCAGTTAGATGAGGATCTTTTGTGTGCAGCATCAGAGAAGTAAATGTGTGAATCTTCATGGGAAAAGGGACTCCCCAAAGAGTAAAATTCTGTCATTTACCACAGCATGCATGGAACCAGAGGCCATTATGTGGATTGAAATAACTCAGGCACAGAAAGACAGATACTGCCTGTTCCACTCATGTGGAAGCTAAAGGTTGATCTCTTAGAATAAGAATGGAGTGGTGGTCAACCTGGTCTGGGGAAGATGTGTCTAACTAGGTTGGAGGAGTGGAGAAAAGATGATTAATAGGGATAGGGGCGTAACTGGATAGGAGAAATAACCTTTAAGGTTCTGTAGCACAGTAGGATTACTGTGGTTGACAACAGCTGGTTGAATATTTCAAAATAATAAATATTTCCAACATGGAGGTGGTAAGTGTCTGAGATGACAGATATGCCAGCTTTCCTAATCTTATTATTATGCATTGTATACATATACTGAAATGTCACACTATGCCCTGTAAATATGTATAATTGCCATGCATCAATCAAAAATAAAAATATACTTAAAAGATAAAGTTTAACAAAAGAAAGCACAAACCCAATCAGTTCTAAAAGTTCAAGACACATGGGAACTAGTAAAAATAAAATTATTAGTGATGACACTCACAGACTCTAACAATGGGAGTTTTGGAAGCTCCCTGTTGCACCTGAGGACTCCTGCATGTTTCTCAAGACTACTCAGGCATCACCCCAGATCACCTTCCTTCCCTGGCCAGGTCTACACATAGACCTCAGGGCTCCTGACTCCCACCTTACATGCCCTGACTGTATTTCCACTCCCTTCCCTGGAGTCTACAGGTTTGTGATTGCCAGCTATCCTGTAAGCTCCTGGGGTCACCAGGACTTGGAGGGCCTCTCCCTATCCCAGTTCTGAGCCTTGTGGTTTATTGTAGAACAAATCAATGACTGCATGAGGAACTGACTCAAGTTCCTCATACAGGTTTGACGGCAAACCTGATTTGGGGGTGAAAAGAAAGAAATGTGGAAGTTTATTAGACCTGTCGTTAATGGGAGTACATCTCTGTAGTGGGATCTGAGTTGAGCCCAGGGAGGGCTGCATGCTTGAGGGCAAGTGCTTTGGAGGTGTTAGTTGAGATGGAAATGCAAAAGAGGCACCAGACACAGCATTTGGAGATTTGCCCTAATTATGGAGTGATTGGGATAGTAACTAAACTTGTGTTTATTTTTATACTTTATATTTGAAATAGTGCTAGATGAACATGAGCATTTCAAATGTGGTGGGAAATTCCTATGTCTTCCCAGAGGCATCATCAGTGACATCCACATAGCACTCAGCCCTGGGAAATACACACCCTTGTGTCCTGCTGGCCAGATGGCTCCGTTTTACCTCTTTTCCTGATATGGTCTTTCTCTGTCCTGGGATCCCAGCAAGACCTCGTGTTGCATTTGCTGTCCCATCTCCTGGTCTTCCTAGCTGTGATGGGCCTTTTGTGACCTTGACATCTTGAAGAGTACTGTTCAGGTGTTCTATAGAATGCCCTTTGGTTCGGGGACCTGATAGCTGCTTGTGATTAGACTAAAGTTAAACATTTTTTGGAGAGTAGGTCTGATGGGATATTCTCTTCTTGGTTTGGGGTACATAGAGTAGATGAGTCTCATTGCTTGGCTAAAGCAGTGCTGCATTTACCATGAAGTCACTGTTTACTCCTTTGTAATCAGTAGGTATCTGGGGGTGATGTCTTGGGGTGAGGCACGTAGCTGGTGTCTTCTTGAACAGATGTCTCAGTACAACACTCACTCTTTGCTCTTCTAGTGGGAGTGCTCTGTTCCCTCTCTCCTTCCATGGTTATTGACTGGAATCCTTTGCTACAAGAGAGTTATTTCTCCTCCTATTTATATATCCTCTTATTCACCTGTTTGTTAATATTAGCATGGATTTAGGAATATTTGCTTATTCTTTGGGTTATAAATGAGTTTATCTTTTTTGTTACTTGAGTTGTGCCAACTTGGACCTACTGATTGTTTTTTCTGGTGTCTTTTTGATAGTGACAATTATTTTAAACTTTTTTCTTTAATTTTAAGGTGTTTTGACTCTGAAATTACCCTACATGTAACGAGTGGGACTCTCTAGAGGCCAGCATGTGTGTCCTTTTGATATGTCCTTGTCATTCTTTGAATAATTTCTTTCTAGTACTACAAGATGCTCCGGGCTCTTGTAGTCTTTTTTTCTGGAATTTGCCTTGGCATCAGACATTTCCCTCAGGATCCTTGATTCCTTTGAAAATAGTGCTTAGAAACCAAGACGTGGGCTCCAGCTATGCTCATTGTACTAAGAGTGCTTGTGTTGCTGAGCTGGAATCTGCCTCATGCCATGCATGTTTCTATTTGTCCACATATACCTGTCAGCATAGAAGTTAAATTTTAATGAGTGAATGGGATGTGTGTGTGTGAGTGATTAGGGACCGGAGTAGGCTGTTTTTCAAGAATTTTGGTGATATTATTGAATAACTTATGATTTTCTAGTTGTCTCCATAATGTGATTTTTGCAGTAAGAAATAAAAAGGCTGAGGCAGGAGGATGGTGATTTCAAGGCAAGCCTGGACTGTATAGTGAGACTGTTTCAAAGAAAAGAAACTAAGGAAAAAAAAAGATGTGATTCAAGGAGTCTTAGTGATTTGAAGCAGAAACAGGATGGTGGAGGGTGTTTTGTTTTAGGAGGAGGGAACTAATATCTGTAGATAGAAGAGTCCGATAAAGGCCAAAGAGGAAAGAATAGAAGTCAGTGGAGTGAAGCATGAGAAATAGGAAAGTATGCAAAAATCAGTTCAGGATAGAGAGGGCATTCTGTTTGGCACCCAGGGGTTAACCCAGCCTTTTCTCAGATGGAGGAGTGAGGGAAAGAGAGGAGAGCAAAGAAGACAGACAGCTCAAGGTAAAACTGTAAATGCTGCAGAGTTTGCAGCTGGCCATGTGCAAGGCTCTCTGACCCAGGCCGAGGCCAGCCTGTGCCCAGAGTGAGTGCCAGGGGAGACAAAAGATGTAGGAGGGCCCTACTCTTCTCCCACAGTAACCACCTCTGAGATGCTTGGTGGTTTGATTGATTGTGGTACTAGGGATTGAACCCAGGGCCTTCACAGGGACCCACATCTCCAGACCCTCTCCTTGTGCTCTTTTAAAATATCTTTTATTTTTGGGTTGTATGGGTTGAGATTGAAATTGTGATCCTTCTGCCTCAGCCTTCCAGAGTGCTGGAAGGGCTGTATCACCACATCTGGCATATTTTATTTGTGCTGAAGAAAACTGCCATGGTGTGATTAGTAGGCACTGAAAATGTCAGTCTGTATCAAGCAGGATGGTATTTTTGTGAGGTTAACAAAATGACCAGATCAAACTTGGGTGAGGCCACCTAAAGACCCATGTCATCAGCCAATGGCAGTCTTCTTCTGCAGCCCAAATACTTATAGGCATGCTTGTGAGTTTTCCCATGCTGCCAGCAGTGGTTCTGGAAATCTGCAGGCCATTGGTGTCTATGTGGCCAGCCCGCCTAGGGGCTGGAGTGCCCCTCAGCACAGTGAGCTGCCGCACACACCTGTGTTCAGCTCACCAGTCGGGGAGGCACGGTGTGTGTGGCCCAGGCTTCTTGCCTGTGGAACACATGCCTTCATGAAGCCAGGTTTTACCCATCTTGTCCTTTGCAGCGCTGTGCCTGTCCTCCCTGCAGGATGGCTTATCACCCTCAAGCAGGCTGGACCCTTCTTCCCTTCCCTTCTTTTTAATAGAGCCAGGCATGTAAAGCCTTTTACAGTGTCTTCTGGTCTGTAGTTAAATGGATAAAACTCCTCCATTTTATTTACTAAGCCAGAACACAGCATCACTCTCCCACCAGGGATCCAGAGACGGTGGCCTATCCTGCGGTTGCCTGGACCAGAGAGGTATAGGTGTTGCCCAGTTTGTAGGGAGAGGAATCCCCCTGCCTTTGAGAGACTGGGCCTCTCCTGGCTCTGGCTGCCCTCCTGGCTGACACAGCCTGTAGTGAGTCTGATGAGGTTAGTGGACTGATTTCCCCCCCGGTGGTTAATATAATCTGACAGATAAAATAGATTTTAATGAATAAATTATCTAAAAGCCATCTCTGTTTCTTTGTTTGAAATGAAAACATGGCCTTGAATATGCTTTTCTGAGAGAAAGGAGAGATACTCTGATTAGGAATTCTTTGTACTCTTAGTTTTGGGTGGGGGCAGAGCCAGCCTTCCTAAAGCCCACGGTGTTTCAGGCAACCTTCAGAGTACCCAGGGGTGTTGGATGCACCTACTGGTCTGAGTTGGCACCTCCCGTCTGCCGTAGTAGTATTCCAGGGATAGAGAACAGTGCACCTTGGATGTGGTCTCTGCAGACTTGCTCCCACAGTGCCAAGACTATAATTTGCTGCTGCCCTTTGCAGATTTACAGGCTGTAATTTTGGCCTGGGGCTTAACAAACTGCGCAGGATCTCTTTGAGATGGAAAGTGAGAACCGAATGCTCATAAGGATGAGCTCCCAAAGGTCATTTTCCTCACAGTGGTTTAATAGAGTTGATTTTATACTCCCTAAGGGATACAGACTTCCAAATTGTTGCAATCTTACTAAATTTAACATACACAGCTAACATTTTAAATGAAATTGTCTCTTCCAAGGCATGGTTCTGAACCAGGGAGATTTTCCTCCTAGGGGCATTTGGCAGAGCCTGGAGATTTTTTTTAAAGATACTAGGGATGAAACCCAGGACACTGCCACTATGCTTTTGAACTTGGAACCCTTCTGTCTTCTGCATAGCTGGGGGTGTATCCCATTGTTCCAGGTTAGAGCTTTTTTGGATAGTCATACCTAGGCAGGGATAAGTGTTCTGAGGGGTAGTGGGTAGAGCTGGACATGTGCAACACAAAACAGCCCACACAGAGTGATCTGGCTCCAAATGCCCACAGCATCAAGGCAGATAGGTACCACTCAGAGAGGGGACCAGAGAGGCATTTGCTTTTAAGCTGTTCTCTGTAAGGGGCTTCCTGGGGCATTGTGTGTGATGAGAGTCCTTTCTAACTAAATTCATGAGGCCAAGACCAAATATTTTGCCACATTGCCTCTTGGTGGGTATCATCAGATGGGGAAGGCGACAGCCCTGGTTCACTTGGTGTCAGGATCACTTGGGATCCTATCCTTATCTGCCAATGATCATAGAGGCTGGAAGCAAAAGTCATTAATGGTTTTCCCGATATATTAGTACTTCATTATTTTAATGAATTACCACTAATTAACTTTGTGCATCAGCAATTTAAGCATAACTTTTGATTTCTGAAAATGTAGAAAAGATTTTATTTTATGCTCTTTTACTGCCTGTGGGCCCTGCTAGCTTGGTCTAGGGGACGGTCACATGGGGCACAGGATCATCTTTATTGATGCAAGTGACATGCAGCCCTGCTCATTGAAGACCAGGAAGAGCCTTTCCCTCCCTCTGAACAGTCTGTATGCACTCTGCCTTTTTAAATAGAAGTAATTTCTACTATAAAAGATGGCTGCAACACAGAAGCATAAAGGAGTAGCTGTGACATGCCCTCCACACCTTAACTTCATGGAGAAAACAGCCGTAGCAGTTTGGTACTTATTCTTTCGGCACTATTCAAGTGATTGGTTCATTCATCAGAACAGTTACTGCATTTTGTGATGTGTAAAGTGGTGCCTAGGTGGTGGGGGCATAACACTTTGCATTTATAGCTCATCTTTCTTTATACAAAATAGGGCCATATAACCTATGATGTTCTAAAATTTATATTTAAAAAACCACAATAAGCCCCTGACATCCTTCTCATCTCGTGCTTTTTATAAGCACTCGTATGAGTGCTTATAAAAGTAGCCTCATTCTGAGGCAGAATATTGGTGTGCTTCCCAGGCAGTCCTTGAACTCCTTGATTCAAGCTATCCTCCCACCTCAGCGTGTTGAGTAGCTGGGACCACAGGCATGCAGCACACATGCAGTATGCCTATTGCTTCTTTTGTGTTGGATATATTAGGATCCAGGATGGCGCTAGGTTAAGCTACTCTCTTTTGGAATTAGATTGCCAGTTGGGCCTAGGCACCTTCCATCTTCAAACTCTGATGTACCTTAGCTGTCATCCTCAGCACTGTCAGAGATATTTACCACATCCATGACCCCCCGGATGGGCACTGAGGGCAACATTTATAATGCAAACACATCACTTCTGCTCATGTCCCATTGGCCAGAATTTAGCCACAAAGTGGAACTTAGGTGCAAAGGAATTTGAACAGTGTGTTCAGCGAGGAGTCTGCTCAGTAGGGAAGAGGGAGAAAACACATAAATAGATCAGTAGTCTTTGTATAGTAGTGTCCAGATAGCTCACAGTTTCTTTTTAAACTAGTGCTAGTATCTTTGTGTGCAAATACTAGTATTCCTAAAATGTGGACACCTAGTAATTAAAATGAATGTACATTTTAACGTTTTATCAATGCTGCCAACTTGTCTCCTGAGAAAGCTTCATCAGTTTCCGTAAGCCACCAAGTGAATGCCCTGTTAATGATGAGTCAACACATCTTTGTCACCATGGGGTATTATTCATCCTTTATCTTACCAGTTTGCTGGATGAAAACATAATAGAATGAGTGGGTGGGTGGGTGGATAGATAGATGGATATGTAAACTATAGTTCTCATAGTTTCTGTGATCAGTTGAGAGTGTAAAACTTGGTTTATAATCACTAATCATTCACATTGGCTCCGTGGATTGACTGCTTGGATCTTTTGCCAGGTGTTTACTGTTTTTGTTGTTGTTTTAGTCTTTGTTGATCTGTAGCAGAAGCTTATGTACCTTCCAAATCTAAATTCCATCACTCTTCTGATGAGCCTGCCATTCACGGCTATGTGTTTGTTTGTTTGTTTGTTTTTTCTTTTTTGAGACAGATCTTACTCTGTAATTCAGGTGGTCTTAAACTACTACATAACCCAGGCTAGGTGCAAACTCACGGCGACCCTCTTGCCTCAACCTCCTGAGTGCAGGAGTTACAGGTGTGCACCATCATGCCTTGCTGCTGTGCATTTTTATCAGAATTATATCATTTTTGTATCACTGTATCTGTTGGTAAATTCTACAAGAGTTCTGGGATCTTTGACTTACAAAGACTTTTCTTAGCCCTGAATAAAACCCTTTGTTTTACATTTTGGGTTTTAGTGCATTGTGTTTCTTTTATAGAATCTGAGATGGCAGTATCAAATGGCTTGTTAGATTCTGCAACATCACTTATTGAATTGTTCATTCCTTTTTTACTGACTTAAGATGCCACTGTCATTATAGTTATGTATGTGGGTCTATTCTGGGCTTTCTGTTCTGTTGATTTGTTTGTCTCACCCTCACTAATACTGGCCTGTAATTACCATAAATTCATAGCATGTTTAATATTTGGTAGTGCTGAGTCTCTACTCATTATTCCTTATTAAAATTTTTTCTAATTTTGTGCATTTCTCTTCTACACTCACTTTAGAATCAACTTGTCAAATTCCATTAAAGGAAAACTCCTGTGGGTATTTTGATTGTGCTTGCTTTGATGGTACAAATTCATTAGGGGAGAATTGACATCTTTAGAATCCTTCAGGGAGAGTTTACTTAGCATTTCCAGGTGTTCCCTCACAGACTGCGGTAATTGTAAACAATACACCAAACAAGGACAGTGCCACAAAATGAGATAGCAGAGTGTGCATAGAGTGACCCTCATCCTGCTACAGTTTTCTGCACACCTCTGCTGATGGCACATTGCATTGCCCTATCTGGGAGGTGACTTAGGGTCGGTGCTTTGCTGTGCATGTTGGGCAGGCTTCTGTGGGCCACCCTGCCACATTTCCCCGGGTCTTGCTTGACTTTCTTGACTTCCTGCTGAGCTGTAACTATCCAGAGACAATACCAGAGGCAGTGTTTGGCCTCAGCTGCTCAGAAACAAACTAACCTTTAATCTAAATGTGCAAAAATTTGATTTCTGTTAGTTTTTCCACTTATATTATTGATGTCCAAGGAAAGGTAAGTGAAGGTATTCTGTGAAAAATTGCTTTGAAATATTGTTTGAATGAGCATTTTAGGCATTTTTCTTATGAGATAAGAACATCCCTGCTGTGCTTACAAGTAATCACTGGAATCTTTCCAGAACAGAACTTAGTGTCTGGAACAATGTCTCTCTCTTAATAGGTTAATGTTAATATTTTACTTTTTTGTGATTTGAAAAAAAATTGCAAGGCCAAACCCACTTGTGTTTCTATGTATGATTTTTAAAAATCATCTAGAAAATAAAGTACTTACAGACATCTCTGAAATCATGCACATTTGAGGCCTTGATAAATTCTTCAAAACTCATCTCCTGTGTAAATGAGGCACTGTGTCTTATAACCACAGGATGCTACAGAGAGATGGCGTTAATGACACACATATCCCTTATGGTAATAAGCGATGGCTGGGATACACGGAGCAGTGGGCACGAGATCAACTTGTGAGAGTACTGTGAGCTGCAAAGCTCAGGCACCTGCAGAGCATCTCTAGGCTGCAGGAATGAACAGAGAGAACCATCCAGCTGTTGGCATTGCTGATGTAAGATGCCATATGAGAAGATATGGAGACATCTGGCTTGTCATTTATAGTTTTACAAGAATTAAACCAAAGAACATCTGTCCAATGATGAGGTGCGACATGTTATTCCTTCTTTATCACGCATCATGCTAGTCAGCAACCTAGTTCTTTTTTTCACAACCTCACACTTGCTGGGCAGGCGCTTACGGCACTGAGCTAAATCCCTGGTCGAGCATCCTACTTCTTGAGATATACTTGTAACCCATGTCTTCTCTGTTTGTTTTCCAGAACTATACTCAGTATATCCCTCTGTCCATCTATGACCTACAGACGTGGATGGGCAGCCCATCTATCTTCGTCTATGACTGCTCCAATGCTGGCCTGATTGTCAAGTCCTTCAAGCAGTTTGCACTGCAGAGGGAGCAGGAACTAGAGGCAAGTGTGGCTGAGTTTCCATTTCATTCCCCTGGGCTGAGAGTCAGGTGAGAGGTTGGGGTGCTGGACACTGCAGAATGAGGAAGGCCTCTGTGTTCTGAGGGTGAGGTGGCACATTGGATGGGCTCTGGGGAGGTTCTCAGTGTAAGCTGATGAGCCAGTTTTATATCCCATTGTCCATGATGTCATTTTAATCTGAAAATTAACTGATACCGTTAACAAAGTTGGTTTGTGCTTAATTGGTCTCTGCCTGTAAGATAGTGTTAAAAATAATACACATTTGTTTTAGGGGAAATAGAGCCATTTCCTCCATGCTAGTCTTCATTTTCATTAGCATGTTTGTTACTTCTTTTCTTTTGAATTTTTTTTTTAACCAAACCTACCAAGCTAGATGGTTAAAATGAAAAACAGCTGCCACCAGAAGTGCTCATATAAGGAATCAGAGAGCCTGAGTGGTGCTTGGATAATGAGGTGATATTTTACCTGGTTGTTTTAATTAATATTTGATGCTTGAATTAAACAGTGAATTCTAAAGAGAAATTGAGGAGGCCGTTTCAATTAAGAGGCCTTCATCCTGTGGCTTGCACAGGTGTGTCAGAATAAAATATTCTGTACCCTCCAGGGGTTCATGAATTGTGATTGGTTGCAAGGCAGGAAATTCTCAATCCAGGAACAAAAATATTCTTTAGTATGTTTCCTCAAACCTTTTTGGGGCTATTGAATTTTAATGTATTGTTTTGTTTTTCACATTTCATCAGAGGATAATGCTGAAAGAGTCAGTAACAAAATTTGAAATTCTATTTGGTAGAATTTACAGTTGACATGTCTACATACAGTTTAATATTTCTTATGCGTGAATTAAGTCCTTTTATGGAACACTGCATAAGAATGACTGATAAATACAATGCCTTTTATCCTTGGGAATGACACTGAGAGCCACAGGTGTGTTTGCCTGTGTCTGTGCTTTGCATTCTGTAATAAAAGAAGGCAAAGCTCAAATTTTGTATCACCAAATTTTTAACTTATTCTTAGACATTTCATCTGGGTTTACCCAAGGATAGGTTGACCAATGAACACTAAAAACCCTAAAACATTGAGAAGTAACTTGTGGTTCTTCATATCAAGCAACAAACATTGCAAAGAATTTTTTATATTTAAAATATTTCAGTAAAAAGGCTGAAGAATCCTGCCTGATTTTTTTTTGTTCAGTTTCTGAGGCAAGAAGAGGGGTTAAAGAAAAGACTAGTCCATTAGTCTTTGTTAATTAAAATATTTTGAATACAGACCCTCTTCCCTTGTAGGCAGAGGTTCACCTTTTTAATTCATGAATCCTTTTAAAGTTTCCTTGCCAGCACTGGGGGCGTGTGCTCCTTCAGGACTGTGTGTGTTCTCTGTATTGCTGCACGGATTAATTAGCCCAAGATGCTGTTCATTTCAGTAAGTGGAAAAAAAAAAAAGTTTACATGCATCTTTAAGAAACAATATTTAATTGACTCATTCCTCATGAAGGAGATGAAATGGAAAAGAACGTTAACCGAGGCGGCAAGTGGAAGCAGTGCAGTGTTACAGCATATGTTTTATAATTAGCTCTGATTTTTATCTTCATTCTTCTTATAATTACAGCATAGATCAGCCCTGCGTTTCTCTATCACACCTACTATTACTGGCTATTGTTCAGTCAGTCTCTTGCATAAGCAACAGAAATTGAAATGATAAAATTGGCTCCTGGCTAATATCTTAATGTTCGTTTACTCTTTGCTCCACAAATAGACATCCTATGTGGTCTGTTAGGTTTATACTTTTAAAATATTTCTTCCTCTCGAGTTAGCCAACTTCTTTGTAAATTTGCAATATATTTTAATACTTTTGGTCATGTAACACGTGGTGTGAGAGAAACTGGTAGGTAAATGGTTTGTACAGATGTTTACAAACTGAGGAAAGTCTTGCCGTTATCTATTGGGTTGGCCCTGGGATAGGGAGAGCAAATCCCTGTGCTTCCTGTTGGTCTTTGTGGCACCCTGATTCAACTTGGGATTGTATCAGTAGGAAAAGAAGGGAGGAAAGAAGTGGGCAAAAAATGATTAAGCTATAGTGCCGGAATGTGGTTAACTGGAACGCAAAAACCTTGAGATAATAAGACAAACACAAATGTAAGTGACATAAATTTTTGGAGCTGATCATCAACTTTCCTGTTCTTAGTTGGCACAGTGCTATTCTGGCCCTAGAGGTTTGTCATGTGCTTCTTTCTCTGGAGGCAAAACAGAAGATGACTCCATAAAAGCACAGCATAATTTATTGCATGCAATTGAAATTTCATTATAGCCAGAGAAATGTATGCCTGTCGCTCTGGAATCTGCCTTATATTTTTCATTATGTCATATTATTTTTTAATTTGAAAATTAAAGAAACTCTTCAAGTCTCTCTGCTGTTAGTGTTCTTTTTTTAAAGAAATACTTTTATTTTACCAAATTAGTGTATCCTAAAGAATTAAAGCATGCAAAAGGCTTCTTTGTAATGACCTATATTACCCCTGGCCCTGGCCTTCCAAGCTGGAACTCTTTCCAGAAGGCATTTCTTTGAACTCTTTCCTTCTTACCTGCAGATCACACACAGATGGTCCTGTTTCTAGGTTCTTCCATCGTGGACTATCTGCTGTGATCCAGAATCAAGGTGATACTACCACTAGTGAGTCCATCATAAGAGAGAAATAAGATGGAAGATTGATAATGATAAATATGTTATGTGATAGTGTAATTAATATATATTTGTATTTGAGAGTGGGTTCTAAAGAGAAAGTCCTCAGTTGAAGAAGACTAGCTACCCTTTCTGCTTGTCATTAGCGACTCTTTCTGATTTTCCACTGCCATTCTAGGTAGCACTCTGTTTTGTTTCTGTGTATGTTGTACGTTTTAGCATATTGAATAATATCTATGTTTTTATATTTAGTTTTATCAGCAATAGTTATGGTCTTCTGTTTTTAAAACTCTTAGTTTCCTTCTACTTTTTCCTCTTGTCTTCCCAACTCTGTCTCTGCACTTTTACTCTTGTAGTTAGCTTACACACATCCTCTGTGCTAGGTATATGGAGAGTCTGTAAGATGATAAACATTAAACTCTTATTGCCTGATCATGACCATATAAACTTGTTCATTGAGTGGCTGGATAGGATATTGTGGTTTTCATGTTTGTGGTAGTTTGTTTGCTCTTTCTGTAGTCCTTTTTCTTCTTGAATTATATATTGATCTTTAATAAATGCTCAATGTTACGGTTTAAATACAAAGCATCCCTCAAATGCTCATGTATTGAGGGCACTAATCTCATCAATGAGTTAATTCGCTGATGAGTTCATTAGCTGAATGGGCTGTTAAGACATGGGGCTTAGGGGCCACCTGCTCAGGATCCCCTTCTGTCTCTCTTCAGACAGAAGCTTTCTTCCTCTCAATAAATATATTCTGCGAAAAAAAAAAAAAAAAAGACATGGGGCTTAGAAGCTGAAGAAAGTAGATTACTGGGCCAGGCCTTGGCAGGGTGCATCTCTTCTCTGGCTCTTCACTTTCATTCTGTTTCCTGATGCCATGAAGTGAGGAGCTTTTTCCTGCTCTACCCTTCTGCCATGACGTATCAGCCCTCTAGCCAGCTGACCGTGGACTGAAACCTCAAACTGTGAACATCTTTTCTCCTTTCAACCATGTAGTCAGGAATTTTGTTCCAGTGATAAAAGCTGATTCCAGATTCTCAGTGTCAAGAGTGCGTCCTTCCCCAAAGACCCTTGTTCCAAGCCCTCTACCACTACTTCCACTGACAGCCATCTACAGGCCTCCCTCAACTGCTCTCCAGCTCCCCTGGGTGCACCCACTGTGTTCTGGACCCACCTGTTTGTCTTTCTTGATACTCTTCTTAGTTCTACCACAGCACATCCTCAAGTACCTAGCCAGAAGGGCTCTTCCCCAGGCCATATTTGCATTTACAGTCTTCAGCTGTAAGCAGTGGAAAACTCACTGTTGGTTTTTAAAGAAATAACAGTTTGTTTCTTTCACTAATAAGATCACTGAGGCAAATCATTTACTTCTTGATCAATGCCCTTGGCATCCTCCCTTCTGGCATCCTTCATCTTCTGGTGCTTTATCCTCATGGCTGCCACTTACCCATCGCAATTTGAGGCATTTCATCTATTTGTACAGCAGGATGCAGTGGGCAAGAGTCAAACATGGGCACATCAGTTTCCTTTATTAGGTGATAGACTGTATTATCTGTTGAGGAATGACAGTCACATTGTGCTGGGTGTGGAATTAATAGTGTGCATGTGGAATTTTAGGTCATTCTCACTCTTAAAGCAATCTTGCTGTTACTACCAAAAATACAAAGGTACAACTATTACAGATAAAAGCCATTAAGGGAATATACATCATGATATACTTCATATATGTTGAATGAATTGGAAAAAAAGAAAAAAGCATTCAAACACTTTCCCAGCAACTTTTGCTCAGATGTTTAATCCCTGGTCTGTAGCTAAAAAGGAAGGCCAAATTGTAAATAAATTAGTTCTCTTTAAAGTTGTTGGTTTTGTCCACCAGGTCTGCTGCTTTCTAATGGCTGCTTCCCAAGGGTAGTTAGAACTCTCATCTCCACCGAGATAGCAGTATGGTAGAATCAGATCTAGACAAGGTGTTCTTGGTAGTTGGAGCCAGAAGCAGATGCCTTTATGGGCTCAACTCTATCCCAGTAATACCAGCACCCGAATGTCACCATCTTCCTCTGATTCAGGACTGGAAAGCTTGTCCATAGTAAGCTGGCAGGACCAGAAAGGTGCCTTCCTAGGGATTGGGTTGCCATTCTTTAGGAAGAATCTTTGATTGACATTGGACCTTCAGTCACCCTTTTCTCCTTCCGCTTGTTGACATTTTGCAAGGCATTACTTGAGTTGGCTCCATGCACATTGGGTTCCTGTCTGACATTGTTGTGGGGTCTGGTCCTGCAGCACAGAAGCTTGTCTGAGTCACTTACCTTCCCAGCAGACATAGGCTGGATGCTGTAGTATTGCTTAACCAAACCACCCCTTCTCCTTGCAAACATGCTGAGGTGAACCAATCTGGGGTGCATTTTCCTTGTGTATCAATCACTACAACTAGTCATTCTAACAAACATATCCATATTGTTGAGTTTTCTGAAGAAGTGTTATCCCACAGAGCTAAGGAGTTCATATTTTAAAATATTATGCCTCCTTTCCTACTACTGTAGTCAAGTCCACTATGTGGCTATTGGAGTTCTGCACAAAGGCAGTGCTCTGTTTTTACAAGTTAATTTGTGGTATTACAAGGTCCACCTATGATTTATGAATGCAGCACCTTCCTCCTTAAGTTACTTGTTGAAAGACATGTTTCTTCGTTGCCATTTTCTCTGTGGACTTGCCATGGTCATGGCATTCGTGATGCTTTGGGGTGGGATTGCAGTGCTCATGCTACAACTCACACCTGGTTTGTTTCTGTTTTCCTACCTATGATTTTATGGTTCATGTTCTTTCTCCTCTGCTTTAATCATTTGTAGGCAGGGAGATGAGCCAGCATCTGTTATATAATACTTTTACTTTCTTCAGTTTTTAAGTGATATTAATTTGTGGGCTTTATAAAAATACTCCCCAGTGTTCTGTATTATCTGTTTCCTCCAGAATAATGTCTGTCGTTTGGTTTATTTTTATTATTCTCTTCTATAGTGGGGCTTTGGATGATTTGTTGTTCTCATATTGATGAACAGAGCGGGATGAACCTGCTGTTGCTGTGTGTCCCAGGCTGACTGTCTGGGGGGAGGCAGGTGGCCTGGCTTCTGCCTGGAACTTAGGTGCCCCATGCAGGATCCTATTGTGGGGGAACCATTGAGGGCTGGGAGCAAGGAGTGGCACACGGTTCAGCATAGTCTGCAGCCTATGGTCAACACTTAACTAATGTCCACTGACATACTGAACAAGTGGAGTAGCCATCAGGCTGTGGAGATACTCACCAGGTGCTGGGTAGGGCCGGAAGTAGGGAGAAGTCAGGTGGCCTTGGCAGTGTCAATGGTGTGGCAACCGAGCAGGTACCATGGTGAAAAAAGAGCAGTGTGCTTGTGGTAGGAAAAGAAAGATGTCCACAGCATTTTGGTACAGGTAGAACATAACAACTTTCCTCAACCAGGAAGACTGTAAAGCGAAGGCTGGATGAGAGTGTGGAGCCATGTGGAGTTTGAGGTTCCTTCAGAGCCCCCACCCCAGGGTGCGCCAGAAGGTGTTGGAGGCATCCCTGGATAGATTGACTGAAACCTGGAGGTGTGAGCGGCTGGAGAGGAGAGCGGGGCCTCCACTACAATGCTTTGCGAGGCCCAGTGAACAGGAGAAAATGAAGAAAACCAAGAGCAGTGTGCTCTGGATGGGGGGCAGGAGGAAGTGTTCCGGGAGACAAGGAGAGTCAGCAGATGGGTGTGCTGCTGAGAAGATACGTGGTGAAGACTATGGGCAGACCTGTGTCCACCATCAGGGCATCGGTGGCTCAGCAGGGCATTTCAGTGTGGATGCTGGACACTTATGAGTGACTTTGACCTCCCTCAAGAGCAAGTGGAAAAACAGACAAGTGGAGAAACCCAGGACCCACAGCTTTTCAGGAGAGCAGAGAGATGGCAGGGAAGCTGCAGGGAGGTGTGATGTTAAGGGAGCCAACCTTTGTTTGCTCTTTTTTTCCCTTGTATTATTATCTCTCTCTGTCTCTCTCTGTTTCTCTCTCTCTCTGTCTCTCTCTTTCTGTGTGTGTGTGTGTTTGTGTTTTAATGCAGGCATTTTTTGAGTTTATGAGTTGTCTTAGTTACTTTTCTTGTTGCTGAGACAAAATACCTGACACCCAGAATTAAGGAAGGAAAGATTTATTTAGTTCACAGTTTGTAGAGGTTTCAGTCCATAATTGGCTGGATATAAGGCAGGGTGGCATAGCAGAGAACAGTTCATGGTGGGCAGATGTAGCAAAGCAACAAGAGACCTTAACAGCATCTTCCTGCCCCTTTTATATTGCATCCAGACTGCTAGGATTAGGGCAGTGCCAACCAATCAGACTGACTTAGTAACCACATACCCTTAATCTCAGCATCTAGATCCAGCCACCTCTGAAGGAGCCTCCACTCTGACCTCATGAGGCTTTGTGGGAACATTTAGACCCAAACCATAACATGTGTGTCCTAAGGGGAGCAATCCAGCAGTTTCTGAGAGTGGCCCTTAAGTTGTGGTGAGAGGGAACAGGACTCAGCACAGGCAAGCATGGATACCATGGAGGGGCATAGATAGTGATGTTCAAGAGGGGCCAGCAGAGGCAGAAGGTTGGGAAACACATTGCCCAAACCAGTGTAGGGAGAACAGGTATGCACACATACAAACATGTATATACACATATATATCCATACACATGCACAAAACACGTACATAGATAACAGTTACCCACATGCCTGTATGTATGCAGACATTCACATGTATGCACATAACACTTAAACATGTACATACATAACATACACTTTATACATGCACACATATATGTGCATATGTCATTTTTGTGCCTACCATGCCTACAGTTTTTGTAGCTATGTTCCTTAGGTAGAAAGGTGGAGCTAGCTGTAGAAGGTGAAACACAAGTGCAGGTGTGTAAGTCAGTCGTGCAGGGTGGGCTGAGGACAGGGGAGAGCATGCGTGTTTATTCTAAGCTGTTGCTGCTTTCTCCAGCTTTCCTCTCTCCTGGAAACAAAAGCTTCTTGTGCTCCTGTCACTGAAGGAGCCAGAACTCTGATGACTCAGTTCATTACAGTTAACTTGGTGGAGATGCAGTGGGCGTTGATGGACAGCAAGTGTCCAAATGGTTTAAACAAGATATTTAGCTCATCAGTATAAGAAATGAACTCTTCTGTGCTTACATATGAAGAATAGGACCCCAAGGGAAGTAGCTGTGGCCTCTGCCCCCAAGGTGACCTGTGCCTGGTGGGATGAAGGCCCCACAAATTAGTCTAGGATACAGGACAAAGTACTTTGGACAGAGGTGACCAGGGGCTCTTTCATAGCATGCAGATGAAAAAGCTGTGAGGACCAGGGACTAGTATGACAGAGGGTAACAACTGCCCTGAACCTTGGAACATGGAAGTGGCCCATGTATGGAAGGGTAGGAAGAACATTTTGATGAGAAGGAATGAGGGGTCAGGCCAAGACTGGGGAACAACTTGAAGCTTTGAAGACTGCATGGTAAGGCTGAAGTGCTCAGTCAGTACTTGTTAAAAGCATCCATGTAGCTTAGATACAGAATCTTAGAGCAGATCACTATCAACGCTGAAATCTAGATCCTCCTTTGTGATGCAGAGCTGGTCTTTCCAGTAAGTGCTGGCTGCTGCTGGAGGTGCAGAATTGTCTGATGGCCCCATGGGTTAGGCAGTTGTGAACTGTGGCTCTCAGACTGTAAGCATGGCGTGTGGAGCACTGCTACTCCTTCCATGAAAGAGACAGAGCTCGTGCTGCTGAATGCCTTCCTGTGATAGCAAGGGTGGGTGCAGCTCTTGGTCACGGCCTCTGTCCTTGGACTGCTCAGTGAGCACTAGGGCAGGACACTGCTTTCCTCCAGCATCTTGGAGCTCATCGTGTGGGAGATTAAGGCCTCCCCTCTTTCTGATGTACAGCGTTGCAGAATTTTAAGCATTTTCTTTTCTTTAGTTGTTGATTCACTCTAAGAGCAACTGAAGAGTGGAATTTGGTTATAATTTCTAATTATCTTCACTGAATCATTGATGGTTTTCGAGCATTTAGAATCTGCTGAGTTGCCAGTGGCTAAATGGGCTTTAAATAATGGTAAACTCAGGAAAATTGTAGTAAACAGTGCTAAAGCTATAGCTGGTCTCTGAAGCTTAGTCCAGAGTTGTCACCCAACAAAAGTGACGTCACTATACTCTGTGCCAGTATAGTAAGTCCCTGACTTAACAAACGAGTTCTGTTCCAGGAGAGCATTTGTAAATCAGATTCATTTCTAAGTTTGACAGAGTGAGTCTTAGACACCTTTGAAACAGATATATAGTGTAAAACATTTTAAACACACACACACAAATACTGTAAATAAACTATTTTTACTTACTTCCATGATTTGTTTGCATAATGCAAGGTCCATTCATATCTGTGAAAGTACGCAACTTGAATGTTCTTGTTCATGGACTCACTGTATTTTCAAGCTCCCAGCAATTGGTGCCACCAGATTTTTAAGTTATCATTTAATACTATATATATAATTATTTGAGTTAAATATTTAAAATACTACTTGAGCTTGGATCTGCTATTTTGGTATAGTAATTGTCAGGTGCTAGGTCTTTGAATGTTGATAGAGCTGGACAAGTAGTAGGAGCTTCACTTTGAGAGTTCATCTTCCACTGAGCTTTGCAGCAGTGTCCCTCTAGTTAGGTGTTATTGGATTAAGAATTAAAGGTGATTTATGGCAGAACTAAATGTATTGTTGAGGAGATGGTACTCTCAAAATTCACTCCGTAAGGATGCCTCTGAAATATTGGTGGCCTTGTCTTCCCATGAGAATGTCTTTTATGCATGTTTGAAAAGGGACAGGAGCAGCTTACTGTCAGTCTGAGTTGGGAAGGAAAAGCAGATGCTGCCCTGGCAGGCAACAGTATGTCTGAAGCGAATGGCCACAGACCTGGGGACCGCCCAGCGGCTGAGCACCTCGGTTCCATGTGAGAAGATGCAGCAGATGTCTTTTTTGGAGCTGGGGCTGAGAATTACATCTGAACATTTTTCTGAACCTGTGCCAAACCCTCCATAAGGCTCTGAGGAGCCCCCCAGTTCCTAGGATAAACACCTGTATGCAGGTGCTGCTGTACTGGGTCCTGTAGTGTAGAAGCTGGAGTGTTATACTGGCTGCTTCACAGCCCTGCAATTACTAATAGCCTCATAGGCAGCCCTGCTTCTACGGAATAATTCCAGTTAAAGAGTCAGTATCTCAGATGGATATGTAACTAAAACAGTGTAGAGGCAGTAACTCATCTGATAAGACGGATTTTTTATTCTTGGGTTAGCAAGCCTGAAAATAATGTTCATTGGTAGAATACTTTGCCTCAGAATGGTGTTTTTAAAACCCACCACAGTGGTACACACCTGTAATCCCAACCCTTGGGAGGCTGGGATAGGAAGATCACTGTGAGTGGGAGGCCAGCCTGGGTTATCACATGAGCTCAAGGCCAGCCTGCACTGCACAGCAAAACCTAGTCTCAAAAAGACACCCCCCCAAAAAAGTGTAAATGGCCATTTCTTCCTGCTTAGCATTGTTTCCTTTTTAATCACCTGTCAGCCATCCTTATACTTCCATGCCCAGTGGTAGTTAGTGGTGCTTATTAAAATAGTGTCAGTCTGCCAGTAACTCCAGACAGATATCTCCAAGGCTGTGTCTCACACTTCAGGACTCTGCTTCATTCTGCTGAGGTGCACCCAGCCTTCCTGGTGCCCACATTGGTATAGAAGTCCACTCTGCTCAATCCCAGCCATCTTTCTGCCAGCCTGGTCATCAGAGGACACTTCTGTGCAGGCTCCCCCGTGCCCCTCCCTTTCAACAGTGCCAGGTTGTGAGGCCTGTGCTGTGCTCAGATGCCTCTGCAGCCCACGGATCCCTCGCCGGGCCCCTGTGTGACTCATGACTGATGAGCTGTAGACTAAATCATGCTCAGACCAGTCATCTGGCGTAGGAGGGTCGATGCCGTGGACCTGGAAACTAATTTCCTGTGCAGAGGTGTTGCTTTGCTGATCTGTATTAGCTTATATAGCCAGAGTCCAGGAAATTATTTTAAGTATGATTTTGCCATTCCTTTTAAAAATCCATGTGTTATTGGTGGTTGCACAGTAGCCTAGATGTCCTCAGTGCAACTGAACCTTGAACTGTGCATCCAAAATAGGTAGCACAGGGCTGAGAGTGTAGCTCAGGGATAGAATAGTTGCCTGGCTTATGTAAGGCCCTGGGATTGATTCCCCAGCACTGCAATCAATCAGTAGATAGCTAACATAGCAAATTTTCTGTTACATATAATTTACTATAATAAAAGTACCCATTTTCTAGAAATTGCTATTTGTAATTAAAGGATTTATATTTTATTATTCTGCATACATGTATTTGACTTGTACTTTGGGTTTAATATTCTTTTATAAGAAGGCATTATTGATAAAACTCACAGCCTTTAGTGCCTTGCATTTGAGAAATTCAAGATGTTAAGATAGAGTTTATGGGTACTACAAGAACATATTTGTTATGGTATGTGTCTGGGTGTTTCCCCAAAGCCTCATGAGGTCATGGGGGGCCGGGATTTTTTAGAGGCAGCTGAATCTAGAGTTTGTGACTGGTTCATTGTCTAGTGCTGGGATTGGTGGTGTGAGTGCTGCACCTGCGCTGGAGCAGGAGGCCTGCGTACAAAATAAGGGAGGAAAAGAGCTTTGCTCATCTCTTTTGCCTCCTTTGGCTCTTGTTGCTTTTGTATCTTCTACTGCCAGAAACTGTGGCCCCTGTGCCACACCACCCTGCCTTAGAACCAGCAGAGTATAGACTAAAACTTCTATGAAGTATGAGCTGAATACACCTTTCCTTCCTTAATGTTTGGCATCAGGTATTTTGTCTCAGCACTGAGAGAAAAGTAACTAAGACAACACTGTATACCATCCTCAGTAAGCTGCTCCCTAGGAACCACTATAGCTTTCCGTGGATTTGATTTAAAAGGTACTGAGCGTGCTGCGTGGAACATTGGTGTTGCAGATGCCTGAGAGAGGCTGGAGTGAAAAACGGCCTAAAAGCAGAAGTAGCTTGTTGGCACTAAAGCCGTGCCCTCACCTGGCAGCTAACAGTTACATTGCTTCTCGAGGCCTCTGCTTCCTTGTTGCTAAAGATCTTTGAAAATGGAGATGAAAGCTACCTACCTCATCAGGATGCTGTAAAAAGCATATGAAATGGTATACATGAAAAGGCTTTGAGAAATCCTAAGAACTGTGCAACTAGAAGGAATTATTAGTAAGGAGCAAAAATGGTCATGCAGAAACATACTTTGCAAGACACGAAACATTCGTGGCCATCAGTGGTGGTGAGTGATGGCGCTGGACCCGGTCCACTTTCCTCGCTGCTCCTTGTGATTGCAGATGTGTAGCACTTTTCTTTCTCAGAGGTCTGCTGTTGTCTGAGTAAAAGGAAACAGCATCATGGCCTTGTGGTATTTATGAAATAAGCCCAAGAAATGGCTTAAATAACAAATAATTTAAAAACTCTAGAGGCAGAATGATCAGCATTCTGTAAAACATGATTCTCCAGATCTTTGTTGCTGAGTGGCCTGATAAATGAATAAAACTGTGTTAGAAGGTGGTTCTTCCTGGCATTAAACTTTATTTTATCAGGCTCCAGGTGGAGCTGTATTATCCCATACCCCTAACCAAAGGGAGCTGGCTTAAATTTGAGCTTGTGGTAGATCGCTTTCATCGTGGAAAATAATGGGTACTCCCAGGCCAGTGAGTGAAGGCATTCTGAAAGTTGTGTCTACCTGTGCAATCAGTATTTTCTGAATTTCATTATTTTAAATATTATGCTCAAGTACTATAATCCAGGCCAACAGAAAAAATACAAGCACTTTTCTAGCAGCCTGTGCTTTCATCAGGTTTTTCTTCATTTCCTTCAACCCTGCATTTGACTCTTGCAGTGCTGCTGAGGGGCCTTGGGAGCTCACACTATCCTTGTGCACCCGGAGCTTCCCATGCTTTTTGAGACAACTGCTGTGCACTGCTGTTCTGCTCCTGAACTGAAGTGCTTCCTGTGGTGAAATGGTCCTGACATTGTTCTTCACTGTTATTTTCAGGAGCAGGCAGAGCAGTATGTGTGCATAGTCCCTTGTGCATTAAGCTTATTAAATTTTACTGCCCCAAATCCTGTGCATTCTCATGTCTGAAAATGACAGCAAAACCTGTGGTGGACTTAAATCTTGTCAGACACATGTACTTTTTGAAGCAGAGAAAAGAAACAAAGTGCACATGCTAGAATAGTTGTGTTTGGTGTATAGGATTTTGTTTTCAGTTGAATACTGTTCTTTGCTGGTACCCTGGGAACCCTTAGTTATCTGTGGCCATGTGGTAAGTTAAGATCAGTCAGTCCTATAATTTTTAAACATTTAGCTGTGTTTTGCTTACTTTTCTCTCATTGCTGAGACAAAATACTTGCATCCAAAATGAAGGAAGGAAAGATTTATTTGTTGACAGTTTTTGGAGGTTTCAGTCCATACTCAGCTGGTTCCAAGGCAGGGTGGCGTGGCTAAGGGGCAACTGTTCATGGTGGCTGCAAGTAACAAGACTGAAAAGGGCAAAAGCATGCCTTCTTCCCTCCCTTATATGGTGTGCCAGCTACCTGTGGGTGCAGCATTCACACCGCCAATCCCAATGCTAGACAATGAACCAATCACAAACACTAGAATCAGCCACCTTCAAAAGTGCCCCCCCCATTACTGCAGGAGGCTTTGGGCAGACATTTAAACACAAACAGGCTGCATTGCATAATTTATAAAATTTACGCTTTTAATTATATTTTATTAAATCAGAAGAAAATTGTGTGTGCATTCTCATAGTACACAGTAATCATCTTGGAGGCTGTCTTCCTACTGCCTTGGTGTGGTATCAACCTTACATCTGGGGTGTTTGCCTCATGATTGAAGTAAAAATCAAGCAGGTGTCACTAACTGCCTTAAATGGAGATTACATTTTTAGTTTTAAAAATACAAATACTTTCTCTCTGATTTCAAAATCAGTGCACATCTGTTTGTAGAACATTTAGAGAAATGTAAAGATAGGCAAAAAATTAAAAATTCACTTTGAACCACCCCTTTGCTTCTGCTACTCAGTCTGCTGCCAGAAGGACTTAGGAGTGATGAGAATGAGTGTTCAGGCCTAATTATCAACCTGGAGGGGAGAATTCAACCATCAGCCTTTCCCAGTAGGACTCAGTGGTAAAAAAAAACCACAGCTTGAGGCCTTCGTTGAGACTCCTTTCCTTCTTATTCCAGTCCAGCTCATCCTCCAGCTGTGTCAGCTAAGCCAGCATCTTCTGTGTTCTCCCCCATAGGTTGCAGCAATCAACCCAAACCACCCGCTTGCCCAGATGCCCTTGCCCCCATCGATGAAGAACTGCATCCAGCTGGCGGCCTGTGAGGCCAACGAGCTCCTGCCCATGATCCCTGACCTGCCAGCTGACCTGTTCACATCCTGTCTCACCACTCCCATCAAGATCGCCCTGCGGTGGTGAGTGCCCTGGTGGGCTGGGACCCAAATGCAGGGCTCTAAGTTGGCTGCTGGAGTTTTCAGAGCCCAGGTTGCAGTGAGGGCATGCCTAGTCTTCTCTTGGTGTCATAGAACTCTAGGTGGATGCAGGGACTTATCTGAGAGTAAAAGGTTCTTCCTTCTGCATCAGGTCCTGTGCTGTTTCCTGCTTTGTGGTTTGCAGGAACACCATGTGCACGTTTTTGTTAATTGTGGAAGTGTTGTTAAGTAGTAGTACCAACATCGGTCAAACTGATAACTAACTTTCCTAGGTAGGGCTATTATGAAAAAACAACCTGTTTCTGGCCACCATTCTCTTTAGAGCTGAGCACTGGGAAATTGCTGAGGAAATGTGTTTGTATACCCAAACAGGAGAACCTGCCTTTAAGACCCACTTCACTGGCAGCCGTTGCTACAGGATGTGTGGGCATATTCAGCTTCCTCCTAGGCCACCCTGCCACTCTTTAGTGCCTTCTTTTTCATTTTATGTATTGATGAGACGCTTGCGTGCAGTAATGGATCCCCAGTAAATCGATAGTCTCTCTAGTGGGATCAGTGAGGCCACACAGCAGTGCTGTGCACTGGACTGTCAGTAGGATGTCAGCTTTAGGTTCTGTCCAGACAGCCTAGCAGCAGAAACTCAGTCTCCTGGTCTCATGCCTACACCTTGGAGAAGCTACTCAGAAGTGTAACCCAGGAGCTAATGATGACAACAAAGAGCTCAGCCCTGGGGAAAACCTTCTGGGTGACCATGCCTTGGGCAGGGGTGGCAACAGGTTGCTGAGCTGCTGGGTTGAAAAACTGGCCTTCATGCTTTGCTTGTGCAGCGAAGCCCTGTGTGGGAGGTCATTTGAATGAGGCTGACTGAACCACAACCCCTGCTACCTGTCTTCTTTCTCCACTCCCAAACTGCAGTCTTGGTGGTGCGAGGGTAGTGGGGCTCCTTCCTATATTTCTTGTCTCCAGGAAGTTAGGGATGAGGAGGAGAGGGGCTCTCTGCAGTGGACCACAGCAGGCATAGCTGTGTCTCTGTGTCTGAGCTTTCCCTACCATGTCTGCCAGCACAGTCTAGGTCTCTGTATGATGCAGCCTGTTATGGCAAACTGGAAACCCAACGAGCATGGGGATAATCACAAGTTACATGAGGTGGCATAACTGTAAACACAGGTGTAATTTACATAATGGGGGAGAAAATGGTGGTTACTAATAACAAAAAGTGTAAGAAGTAGTATAAAAAAGGACTGAGGCTGAGAGTGGGTTAGAGGACCTCACCAGAGAGCACATGGGAACAGCAGGCCAGCAAGGAGGCAGGGGCACACTTGAGGACACAAGTAAATAGATTACCAGCCCACAGGGAAGATTCCTTCTGAGAGAAACAAAACATGGATGCAGGGAAGGTGCCCAGAACTGGGAAAGGGAGAAGCTGTCAGATCAAAGGGGCTCAAGCCACAGCACCCAGGGGGCAGCTCACCTCAGCAGGAGGTGAGAAGATACAGGGAAGATAGCCTTACTGGAAGCCATGTTGCTTCTGCACATTCTGGGCCCTTACTCCTTTCTGCATTGTGGAAAGTCTTTGTATGCATCAATTTCTGGGGGCCTTGTTCCTTTTACCTGCTGGTACTGTGTGTTGGTCACTGGATAGTTTACGGGTGAGTCCCTGTGAACCGTCACCACATGGAGAGCCCTGGTCTCCATGACCCATGGGTGTGTGCATTTGGGTCATTGTCCAGGAGTAGTTTACTAAGTTTTGGCTGCTCCTGAGTGAGCCACACTGAGCACCAGAGTGTAAGCCCGGAGGCAGGTTGCTTTGAACCTTATCTTTTAGGTGAGGAGATGATATCTACCTGAAAGTTTTTCTCTGTAAATGGGTACTTTATGCAAAGCCCCAAACCCCTGAATATTCCAAGGTAATACATGACCAAACACTGAATAAAATGTATGACACTGGGGCAGCAATGTTCTCAGGACAGTGAAATCCTTTCTAAGGGCTATGGGGTCCTAAGAACTCGAAAGAGCTACAAGTGGAAGCTGAGTGTCACCTGTGGCAAGGTAGGTACAAAAGCAGAGAGGGCATGCAGATAGGTGTGCATGGCATAAGCAGTGCCTAGGAGAGCAAGGTTAGGCTCACTAGACAGGGAGATTTCAGAGGAGCAGATCAGGTGAGATCAGAAGGTGGACCTGGTCAGATTGTGGGGGTGTTGTACGATATCATTGCCTGGGATTCTGCAGGGAATCCCCCAAAGGGGTCTGTGTGGGAAAATAAGAATCCTGGTCTAGGAGGATGCTACAGCTAGCACTAGGGAGTTGTCCGCTCTACTTAGACCGTTATCATATCAGCCGTCATGATCAGGTGAAGGAATAAAGCCAAAAGGTGAAAAGTGACAGTGCCATCTGTAGGCAGGAGCAGCTGCAGGTGTATGGTAGGTCCACCACAGAGCAGGCCACATGGACACCCATTTTCCCACCTCTCCCTTTAGATTCCCTGACATTACTGCTTCAGTGTACGTCAACTGCAGGTTGGATAAAGCACATTGCTCACCTGGGCTGGGTGCTGGGGGAGTGGATATGCAGGGACAGAGGGAGAAGAGCAATAAAGCACCAGTGGAGCCCATGCCTGCCCACACATGCCTGCCACACCACTCCAAGGGCCTGTTGCCAGGCCCAGGGTGTTTCACAAAGTGGGTAGGTTTCTCTCTGCTACTGTGTTCTCTTTCTGGGAGAGGACAAGCACTGCCTTTCATTTACCATGTACTGCTGTGTACTCCTAAAGAGGTATGCATCCTTAGAGAGGCTAGTCAGCCCTGGGGGTTCCCAGGCAGGCCCCTGCCCTCTGATTAGGCAGTTGACTTTTAACCAAGACAGTGACACATTATTGACTGCCTGAAGTCCTTTTTGGAGTAAGGACATAATTAAAAATTTTTAAAAGTAAGCATTGAATAGGAAGTACAGTGAAAGACAAATCAGATTAATACAGTTGCCGTAAGATGGACTTTGAAATCAGTAGGCAACGGTTGTAGATGATGGTCCCGAGATTATCATGGCCTCGAACAAACAGTCCAGTGGCTTCTCAGGCAGGCAGATCTTTTACAGTGACTACTTTTTGCTGTACATTACTGAGGTGTTGAAATTAGACAAAATGGGACATTTTGTAATGTGTCTTTGGCTTTAATGGCAGCAGAAGAAATGGACACTTCTATATAGCTACTGATTAAAAAGCACATTTTTTTCAAATGGAGAAGGAACTATGGCTTTTCAGACAGTATGTATGCATGGTTTTAAGAAAGTTTTATTTTTTAACTTAAATATTAGTTTTATATTCTCTAATTAAAATGGAATATATTGTACATTCCTTGTAGAAAATTTACTAAAAGGAAAAAATTTAAGAAAGAATAAAATCATCTAAGATTTTACCATCAAAGGACAATTAGTTTTAACTTTTTCTTTACTGCCTATTAACCATTTTTTCTGTATGTGTACACCTTGACACTGGTAATTAGATGAAATTTACCATTTCATGTACTTAATCCTTAACATTATCATAAAGTTTCTTAAGTTAGACTCATCAGAAACTCGGAAGTGATCATCTTACCAGCTCACTATATTGATGCTCTGTGTTTTATTTAGCCAGTGGGAGCTAAGGACAAAATATAAGTAGATGACATAGGTGTGTTCCAATAAAATTTCATTTACACACACAAAAAAAAATGTGGCCCAGATTTGGCCTATGGGCTGTGGTTTGCCAGCTCTTGCTTTAGAAAACGGAACCAGGCCCTAGCTGCATGCAGTAACTCGTGTACTGGTCAGTTACTGGGTCAAATAAAGACAATGACGCACTCTCTCTCTCTCTCTCTCTCTCTGGCTCGCTCGCTTGCTCACTCTCACTGTGTCTCTGTTGCTGTCTCATTCTTGATGGTTTTAAAAGACAGTGCAAACTCATTAATTCGTTATGTGGGACAAGGCGCCTACAGAATGTTATGTACTTTGTAAACAATACAGCTTTGTTTTGTATGTACAGAATATGTATGTGTGTGTTTGGTGGCTGTGTATTTATAAATCTCGTTTGATGAAGTAGGTGTTGGAAGATAGCGCTTTCTGATTTTTTTTTCCACTCTTGCTTCAGTCTTATTTTCAGAAATTGATTTCAATAATTCTGAAATGAACAATTGCATTGGTCTCTATATAAGTAATTACTTTACCAAACATATATATTAACATAGTATAAGGATCCAAAATATATTTTCTCCTTTGGCTGTTTTCTGTTTTTTTGATTGAGTGCTATAATACCACTTTAAATTTATTATGGGCATATTTGTGTACTCCTGAAAATTATAACTCAGTGGTACTTTATTTACTGTGAGACTTGCTATAAAGTAGATTGATGCTTGTTGCGTTGTGTAGCATGCAGTCCTGTTGTCTATTAATGAAAATGATAGATGCTATTTTGGATTGAATAGAGGTAAAAAAAACTTATTTCCTTCCTTACAGTTAAGTTGAGGGATATCAGAGAGTTTAAATGTTAATAACACAGTGGTAGTGTATATTTCAAAGTGTAGAAAGTTTTGCTGTCACATTTACCTAGGAAGAGATAGCAAGTGTGTACAAGTTCTAACATGGGTGGGATGTGAGGCTTACTGTGTGTCATTATATCTGGTGAGCAAGGTGCAGTGCTTACCTCATTTCAGATACTGCTGTAACATTTGCATCTTATTTTTTCTTGATGTTTCAGCCAAGAATCAGCAAAAATTGACTTTAGACATACAAGTTGTTGCAGTTTTTGTTGTTAAGGTTAACAGTTTGCTCTCTGAGGAGTCTTTTACAATCCAGGTTGTTTGCTAGAGATCAGACTTCCTGCCCACTTGTTCAATATCTCATGTGTTATGATCTTATTGAGGCTCCTTTAAAAAAAAATGGAGGCCACTGGCATTGCCCCTCTGGTGCTTTGGAAGGGTGAGAAATCTGCTGTTGCTCCTGCACAGAGCATGCCACACTTTTGTTTCTCAGACTGCAGTGAAAGAGAAGTTAGATTTGGAATCTGTTTGTGGAGATAAGCTTTTTCCTTTGGAGATCTTCACCTAAGGAGTCAGCCATCATCTCCTTCTGTGCAAACCCTGCTGCAGCGCCCAGGTTATATAATTTATTAGAGTACTACCTTGAGGACAGTAATTTTTTCTACCTAAACTAGACATCGAACTCTCACTGTCTCAGCCTCTTTAGTTACACTCAGTTAAGAGGAACATAATTGCTGGGAATTTAGCTCAGCAACATAAGCCCCTGTCTTGCAAGCACGTGGTCATGACTTTGATCCTCAGTACCCATAAAAAGCAAAAAAAAAAAAAAAAAGATGAACATAATCATGTATGAAGATAGAGCTTACTTTTAAAAAGGTGACATGTAAATATCTGATTTCTGCCAGCCTGAAAGACAATGAGCACACCCAGAATGCTCTGCCTGCCAGTCCCTTCACTGAGGCCCATGCTCAATGGGTGCTGATGGGTCCTAGGGTGACTCTGCTCAGGAGAAAAAGCAGGTGTGGAGAAGTCAACTCTTGGAGGGTCTCCCCGAGGGCAAAGTGCAACAGGTAGACATTGGCACAGTCAAGTCCTCCAGGTGCAGCTGAGGCAAACCAAGGGGGGCTTCCTGTTTGTGTGCTTGGCTCTTCTCCTCCAACCCTGGATGCTGCCACTGCTTTGCCCAAGGAGACCCAAGGAGGACAGGGATGTCAGAAGAAGGAAGAGCAAATGGGCAGTTAGGAGGAACAGCCAGGCAGGTTTATGGCGTGTGAAAACACCAAGTGTAGTTGAGGAGATAAGCTAAGAAGTGGCATGATGGATGTGACCAGCAGAAAAATCAGAGAGCTAGGAGAATAGTCAAGGCCTCCTCACCAAGGATAGCATTAGAAAGAACAAAAGGACAGCGACAAACCAAAGAGAACTAAATTATTGATCCTAAAACCCAAAAATCTTAGCCTGTTACAAATGCCCCCCAAAAGGATGAAAATACAGAGTATGTAATTTTCCCATGAAGAAAGAAAAGTATCTTATCACCAAAAGAAGGGAGAATGCACTTGACTCGGGGTGCCAGGAGAACAAGGAGCTCCTCCCCTCTCTGGGGGGCGGCTGTGAGTGTGGCAGACTTTTGGCGGCCCAAAGGAGAGAGACCTTGGCGCATTGGGACCTGCACCATGCAGTTGAGTCGGGGTGCCAGGAGAACAAGGAGCTCATCCCCTCTCTGGGGGGCAGCTGTGAGTGTGGCAGACTTTCGGCGGCCCAAAGGAGAGAGACCTTGGCGCATTGGGACCTGCACCATGCGGTTGACTCAGGGTGCTGGGAGAACAAGGAACTCCTCCCCTCTCTGGGGGCAGCTGTTAGCCTGCCAGTGCGCAGGCTGAGTATCAAACATCTCATGTAGTCCTGTCCCCCGTCTCTTGCCCCCCCCATAGCAAGTGGGAGCCAGTGAACTACACATCTTGTGAAAAGATTGGCTATGTTATTTAGTATGAGCTCCCCGTATGCAAAGATATGGACAACGATTTGGAAGAAAACAAGAGACAATATGACAGATAGTGACGATCTCTGGTTGTCTAGCTTTGAAATTTATGCTTTCTTATGTCCCATTCTGTTCTGTTTTGTTGTGTTTAATTTTACTCCCTTTCAAATAAAATTTTAAAAAAAAAGAAAGGAGAAAAGAGTAGCAAGTGGAAGTAAGATAGCTGAAAGAGGTTTTGAGATAAAAACGGTTACCTGTAAATGAGTTGTATTCATTCCTCAAAGGACAGAGATCCTCATGATACAGCACTCTCTAGGACACACATTAAAAACAAAATACTTAAACAGTTGAAAATCAAAGAAAGAAAAGAGAAATATAAGCAAACAGAAAGCTAGAATGGTGATTTTAATGCAAGTCAAAGCAGAATCTGAGGTAAAAATTATTGAAAGAGTCCAAGAAAAATGTCTCACTGTGGAAAGAGAGCAGGAGGTCAAGGAGATATTCTCCTCATGCCCTATACACGTGACAACATGACTTTAGCTTACTGAAGATGAAACTTGTGAGAACACAAAGAAGAGAGAAGGCAGACGCATGAGCAGGGACCAAGGCAAGAAGTGGATGCAAAGTGGTAAGGAAGTTACCATTGGGCTCAGGATCGACCAGCCAGATCTCATGGTCACATATAGAGCCATGTATCCAGCAAAGAGAGGATATACATCATTTCCAAGCAAACACAGGCCATTCACAAAAATAAACCATGTGCTAACCTATAGGGGAAGCTGCAGTAATTCAGAGAATCAGCATCCCGTGAACTCTGTTCTCAGACCATCACTTGCCAGAATTGGAATTCAGTAATGATAGTGTTAAAATCTGGAAACAAAAATGTTGGATTAAAGAGGTAATACCTTTGTAAACAATAAAATATTGAAAGCTGAATGACAGTAAGAGCATGTTTCCTACCTCTGGGACGTGGCTTAAGCAGGCTTTGATTTAATAAATTTAGTGAAAAAATGAACTTGAAAAATAAAAAGAAATTGACCATGAACTGGGGGAAATGCAGTAAACAAATAAATGTGTGAACAAAGGAAGTCATGAATGTGATGACAGCCCTTGGCTCATCATACATCTCCATACCTAAGTGTCTCTGGTTACTTTCTCCAGAACCCTGCCCTCAAGGGCGCGACAATCGAGGGCTCTGAATGCCCTTCATGCAGCTTTGAGGCAGCACATTGGTTTGCAGTCCTCCTTGAAGGGAGCCAGATTCCTCAGCTCCTCCTTCTTTCTAGAACTCTGCTTGTGAACTTGTGTACTGCTTGTGAGCAGGCATAGTGTTATGGTTTAGACCTAAAATGTCCCCCAAAAGTCTTACGTTCATAATGAGACTTTGGAAGTTATTAGATCGTGGGGTGTTATACTTATCAGTGGATTAATCTGTCACTGAGTTTATAATCTGGCATGCTGCTGGGAGGTGGGACTGTTTATTAAAGACAGGGATTGTGATGCCTCCTGTCTTGTCTTTGTTGCCCAGGGTTACCTTTGCTATTCTAGGTCTTTTCTGGTTTCAGATAAATTTTAGGATTGATTTCTCTAATTCTGTGAGATGAGCTATTGGAATTTCTTTTGTACAGGGATCGAACTCACAACCTGGTGCTTGCCAAGCAGGTCTTCACACCACTGAGCTAAATCCCTGGCCTGCTATCAGAATTTTGATTGGGATTTCATTGAATCTGTAAACAGTTTTGGACGTATGGCCATTTTCACTATATTGTTTCTTCCTACCCAAGAGCATGGGATATTTCTCCATTTCTTAATATCTCCTTCAATCTCCTTTTTCAGAGTACTGTAGTTTTCATTGTAGAGGTCTTTTACCTCCTTTGTTAGATTGATTTCTAGGTATCTCATTTTTGGGGATGCTATTGTAAAAGGTGTTGTTTCCCTGATTTCTCTCTCAATGAGATTGTTATTTGTGTATAGGAAGGCTATTGATTTTTAAGAGTTGACTTTGTAACCAGCTACATTACTGAATTTGTTTATTAAATCTAGAAGTCTTTTGGTAGTTTTTGGGGTCTTCTAAGTAGACTATCATGTCATATGCAAATAATGCTACTTTAACTTCTTCCTTTCCTATGTTAATTCCTTTTATTTCTTTATCTTCTCTAATTGCTCAAGCTAAAGTTTTGAGAACTATGTTGAATAAGAGTGGAGACCATGGACATCCTTGTCTTGTTCCTGATTTTAGAGTGAAAGCTTTCAGTTTTGTCCATTTAGTATGATGTTGGCTGTTATGATGGCTTTTATCAGATTGAGATAAAGACCATCTATTCTGATTTTTTGTAGGATTTTTATCATGAATGGGTGCTGAACTTTGTCAGAAGCTTTTTCTGCGTCTATTGAGATGATCCTGTGATTTTTTGTTCTTGGTTCTGTCAATATGGTGTGTTACATGTATGGATTTACATCTGTTGGAACCATTCCTGCATCCCTAGGATGAATCCCACTTGATCATGGTGTACAATCTTCTTGACAGTTTGGTCCAGTCTGTTTGGTTCGGTCTGTTTGTCTTATTGAGGATTTTTGCATCAATGTTCATTAGGGGGATTAGCCTATAATTTTCTTAGCTGGGTCCCTCTTTGGTTTTGGTAATACTTGCTTCCAGGAATGAATTTGGAAGTATTGCTTCCTGTTCAATTTCACTGAAGAGTTTGAGAAGCAGTGATATTAGGTCTTCTCTAAATTTCTTGTAGAATTCATTAGTGAATCTTTCAGGGCCCAGGTTTTTCTTTGTTGATAGGTTTTTAATTACATCTTTGATTTCATTTATTGATATTGGTTTATTTAAGATTTTTATATCTTCTTAATTAAGCTTTGGTAATCATATATATCTAGGAATCTCTTCATTTCTTCTGTATTTTCCATCTTGTTAGAATACAAGTTTTCAAAGTAGGTATAGATGATTTTCTGAATTTCTGCACAGTCTGTTGTGATTTTGCCCTTTTTATTCCTAATTGCTTGGATTTGAGTCCTTTTTTTTTTTCCTATTTTTCATAAAGTTTGCCAAGGGTTTGTTAATTTTATTTAACCTTTCAAAGAACCAATTCTTTGATTCATTGATTCTTTGTGTTTTTTTATTCTCTAGTGCATAAATTTCTGCTTTTATAATTTCCTCCCTCTTACAAGCTTTTGGTTTAGCCTGCACTTTTTTTTCTATAAGTTTGAGGTTCAATATTAAGTTGTTTATATGTACTTGCTCTGCTTTCCTGATATGGGTATTTACTGCTATAAATTTCCCCCTTAAGACTGCTTTCATTGTGTCCCGCAAGTTCTGGTATGTTGTATTGTCATTGTCATTCAACTGTAAAAACAGTCTTAATTTCTTCTTTAATTTCACCTGTGACCCATTGGTTGTTCAGTAGGATGCTACTTAATTTCCGTGAAGTTCTGTGGTTTACTTTGGCATGAATTTCCAATTTCATTGCACTGTGGTCTGATAGTTTGCATGGGCTAATTTCAGTTCCTTTGCATTTACTTAAGCATGGTCTATTTTGGAGAATGCCCCATGTGCAGCTGAGAATGTGTATCCTGATGTTGTGGGGTAGAACACTCTATAGACATTTACTAGGTCCATTAGTTCAAGAGTTTGATTTAATTCTAATATTTCATTACTAATTTTTTGTCTAGTTGAGCTGTCTTTTTATGACAGTGGGATATTGAGATCCCCAATAGATTGTATTAGGGCTTATTTGATTTTTCATATCCATTAGTGATTGTTTTATATAGTTGGGTGCACTGGTATTTGTCACATATGTACTTATGATAGTTATCTCTTCCTCTTAGATTGTTTCCTTTACGAGAATGTAGTGACCTTCTTTATCTCTCTTAATCAGTCTTGGCTTGAAATTCACTTTGTCTGCCAATAGAATAGCTGTCCCTGCTTTTTTCTGGGTTCTTCTTGCATGGAGTGTTGTTTTCCATCCTTTGACTTTCAGTCTGAATTTCTTTAATGCAGCATGTTGTTGGATCTTGCTTTTTGATCCATTCTGCCAATCTGTGTCTATTGACTGGTGAATTAACATTAACCATTAACATTGATGGTTATAATTGATATGTATTGACGTATCCTTGTCATATTATTTTCCTGTTGTTGGCTCCCCTTTTTTTTCCTCTCTGTTTGCCTTCCCTGGTGAATTACTTTTGTTGGGGTCCATGGAGCTATCTATAGTCATTATTATCTCTTTCTGGAATGTCCTTCAGAACCTTTTGGAGTGCTGGTTTGGTGGTCATAAATTTCCTCATATGTTCTTTGTCATGGAAGTATCTTATTTCTCCATCGGTTTTTAAAGGTAGTTTTGTGGGGTACATCAATCTGGGTTGAAATTTGTTTTCCTTTAGAGTTTGAAGTACTTCACTCCAAGCTCTCCTTGACTTGCGAATTTGTGCTGAGAAGTCAGCTGTGATTCTGATTGGCTTTCCTTTGTAGGTGATTTGTTTCTTTTCTTTAGCAGCTTTTAAGAGTCTAGTCTTGTGTTGAATTTCTGGAATCTTGACTGTGATATGCCTGGTGATCGATTTTTTTTTTAATCATTGCTAATTGGAGTTCTAGATGCCTCACTTATTTGTATGTCAAATTCTTTTTCTCTTCCAGGATAGTTTTCTTGTCATGATGTCTGTGAACATTTTTTAATGTCATTTGTGGTATCTCCTGCTTGTTCATTGACTCCAATTAACCTTAAGTTATTCTTCTTTGTCTCATCTAGCAGCTGCTGGATTGGTTTCTCATGGTCCCTTGGTAATTTTGAGAAATCTTTCTTTTCCTGGTTGCTAACTGCAAGCCTGTCTTTAATATCTGAGATCCTGTCCTCATATCAGCCTAATGTGCTTCGAATACTTTCAGTGGAGTTTTTATTCTCCTGGATATCTGCTTGAATCTGCTTTATGGATTCCATTTGTTTCCAATGCTGTGTTTCCATAATTTGCTGAAGCTTGTCTGTTTTTTTATTGGTGTCTGTTCTAACGTTGCTAAGCGTGGTGTATATTTTGTAGTTATCTGAGAGATTATTTCTGATTTCATTTTTTCCAGAGCCTCATTCAATTGCTTTGTTGTTTCCACTTCAGAGAGACCTGGTGGGGGACTTTTGGATTGTCCAACTTCATTTCCCCCTGTATTTGCCTTTGGTGAACTGGATATCTGGGGTTGCCTTTTGCTTACATGTCTTCTCATTTTAGTTTTTCTCTTTTTTTAGTTTAATTCCTGGGATGATGCTTGTAAGTTGCCTAAGGTGGGTTGCTTAATTGATAGTATTTAGGACCCTTACGTGATGATTACTTCTCTGAGATATCTTCCAGGTGTAGCTGGTTTTGAGTTAACAGACGCTCTGACCTCTTCAGTTTGTTAGAGATGAGAAGTTGTTGCTTGTTTGGCTTAGTCCCTGGTTCTTTGGCACTGTGCCACCCTATTTTCTGTAACCTTTAGTCAGTCTCAGTCACGGATTATCAGACCTAACAGCCGTTGAGAACAATATGTCAGTTTTGGCTATCGTGGTACCAATAGCATCAAACAGAGCCTACAAAACAACAAACTGTGCTAACCTTTAATTTGCAACATTTAACCCCGTGAACTAGGTTTGTGATTATATAACAAAATGTAAAACAAGCCAGATAATTATATACAATACGTAAGTCCTTAATGTGTTAATTTTGCCCTGGGAGTTAAAATTTAAAATGGATTAAGGAAAAAAAATAGAGAAGTGGAAGAAGAGAAAGAGATTACAAGCAAGACCGGAGGACAAAGGTGGGTCATACCAATTTGGGGAAACTGATACAGAAGACTGAAGGAAAAGAGAGATGGAAGAGATAAAAGGAAAAACAAAACAGAACCACAGCCACAAAGAGGTTTTCAAGGGCTTTCACACTCGTATATAAACAAAACAAGGAGAAAGAAAAAAGAAAAACAAAACACACACAGGAACAAACAAAAAACGAAAAAGAAAAACGAAGAGTCCACTGCCAGGATTCTCTCTGGTTTCACTACTAGCCTGTATAGACAGAATCCCAAATTGTGCCACTCTGTGCCAGCAGGCCAAACAGTTGCTTTATGGCAGAGTAGTAGGTAATCTCAGGAGGCCTGCTCCAAGACAAGACTCACCGGGCTTGCCACAGTCCAAGCAGTTTCCATGGGTCTACGCCCAGCTAGGAGCTGCTGGAGGAAGTCAGCAGCAGTTCTGGGCTCCAGGCTAATTGCTTTCTCCTTGCTGGAAGACTAAGTCCTCTGCACTCTCCACCAGAGCACACTGCTTCCCTCCACTGCAGAGTCTTAATGCAGAGGCCTTGGGGGTTGCCAGCAGTCACTGTCGCTGTGACTGTGCGTCCCCAGGTTGTTACAACTCCTCTTGTGCTGTGAGTCCTATCTCAGGGCAAAGGTGCCCTGAGACTTTCTTCTTTGCTGAAGTTTTTTTTTACTCTCTATGGACTTCAGTTTGCACTTCAGATTTTTCCTGGGTCCAGGGGACCCACTTCCTTTCTTCTTATCTTCCTCATGATGCTGTAGTCTAGCATCTAGATGGTGACTCTCAGGTTGTTTTTAGCTTTCTCTTTAATAACAGAAAAACCAGCTGTTAGTCACAGATGTCCATATTCCCAGCACTCTGGGGGACAGAGACAGGAGAATCACTTGTTCAAGCCCAACCTGGGCAACTTAATGACAGTAAGATCCTGACTCAAAATATAAAAGATCTAGAGATATATATCAGTGTGAAAGCCCTGGGTTCAGTTGCCAGCACTGAGGGAGAAAGAGGCTAAAAACAGAAAAAGTAGAGTATACTAAACCAAAAGTAAATAGAAGGAAGGAAAAATAAACTAGAAAATGGACCCTCATTTTTGAGAAAATTGATGATATTTTTAAAACTTCAGTAAAATTATTAAAAGTCTCATTAGCATGGTCAAGAAAATAGAAAGAAGATGTGGTTACCTGTATCAGAAATGAAAAGAGGGGTATTGATGTAGATGCCATAGATGTTAGAAGGAAAATAAGGGGGCGAGGCTGTAGCTCCATGGTGAAGCACTATGCCACTTTACGTGTGCCCGGCCCTGGATTCAATCCCCAGCATGGCATGGGCAGGGGGTAGAGTGAGGAAATTTTACTGGTTTGTGTTATTGCATTTTAGATTTTGTGTGTGTGCGTGTGTGTGTCTGTGTGTGCGCATGCATGTGTGCCTCTGGAGAGCCAAACCAGGGCACCCCATCCCTGAAGGACATTTTGCCAATATAAATTCTACATTGTCAATGAAATAGAAGAATTCTGTGAAAGGTAGAAATTGCCAAGCCTGACACAAGAAGAAAGAGAAAATGTGGATAGGTTATATCTCTTAAAGGAATTGAATTCCTAGTTAAAAATCTGACAAAGAGCTAAATATGGTAGTACATGCCTGTCATCCCAGTTACTCAGGCAGTCAAAAAATAATGAACTTGAGGGTTACCCTGGCAATTTAGTGGCACCCTATCTCAAAAGAAAAATAAAAAGAGCTAAGCGTGTAGTCCATGCTGGAGCACTGGCTTAGCATACAGAAGGTCCTGGACTCAATCCTCAGGACAGGGGAAGAGGAACACTCACAAAGAAAACTCTTGGCCCAGGACATATATTCTGAAAAGTTCCATAGAACATTTAGGGAAGAAACATCATCATCATACAAACTCTTCAGAAAGTAGAGGAAAGGAGGCATTTTAGATCTCTGTCTAAAAGGTGGACTGTACCCTAAAAGTCCAAATCAGACAAGGACTTTGCAAGGAGGGGAGAAAAAAGGATCTACAGATAAACATGCCTTATGAACAAGGGTGTTAAAATTTTTCACACAATACTAGTAAAGCCAATAATATTTAGTAAGGATAATGTGTTAACTTTATACAAGTAAGTTTTGTCTCAGAAACATAAGACTTGTTTGACATTTGAAGATCAGTAAATGCAATTCATTGTAGTAACGTAATAAAGAAGATCACATGACAGTCTCAGACATGCAAGAAAAACATTTGACTAATGCTGAATCTACTTGTGCCAGACCTGTTCCACACACTGGAAGAAAAGGAAATGGAAATGTCCCCAGCTTCTACAAGCGATGAGGAAGTGTTTGGTGCTGGCACTGTACTGAATGGCGCAGGGCTGCACATTTCCCTAGAGAAGAGACCAGAGGAGGTTGCTTTCATCTTTGCTGTTCTGCCACAAGTGGAAGTCCTGGTCCTACAGGACAGCTAGAAACAGTAACAGGCAGACAGACTGCCAGTGGAAGTAATAAACTTCACTTTTTTTTTACAGACAGCATGGCTATATACACAGAAAACCATGAGAAGTCACCAGAAGTCAACAGAAAGACATTGGACTAAGAGTTCATTTTAGCAAGGTTCCAGGACACAAAGATCATTCCCCAAAAATCAGTTGAAATCAGTTTATTTAAAAATTGTATTTACTATGACATAAAAATTCTGAAATACTTGTGTACAAAACATATACAATATGAGTGCACAAGAGTTACGAACACATCACTAAAAGAAATGAAAGAAAACATCAATGAATGGAGAACTATTTTTTACTGCAAGATTGAAACCATAGAATTTTAAAATATTAATTCTTCTCAGCTTCATCTACAGATTCAGTGCAATCCCAAATCAAAATCTTGGCATTAAAACAAAGAAACTCAAGTTGGTTTAAAAACTTAAATAGAAATCTAAAGGGCCTGGCCAGGACACTTTTGAAAAGAAACACATGGTTTCATCTCCAGAGTGAGTGTCAACCAAGACAGCATGATGCTGGCGGCAGGGCAGCAGCACTGATTGTGCTGCAGAATTCACAAGTGGGCCCACACAGGTACACTGTTTGTTTTAGAAAAAGACACTCAGATAACTCAACAGGGAGGGACTGTTTTCCAATGTGTGGTGATAGAATAACTGGCCGTACCCACAGTGAAAAACTAAAAGAAAAAAAGAGCTTTAATCTGCATTTTATACCATGCAGAAAAACTGTTATCTGTATGAATTACTACATAGATATTACTAAAAGATTAAAACTAGATGAAAACATAGAAGAAAATTTTTGTGACTTCTCAGGCATAGAACAGCACAAAACCACTTAAGATTGGTAAATGAAAGTTCATCAGAACTAAAAACTTACGCTTTTTGGTAAACATTTGTGAAAATAAGAGACAAGTCACACCTAACTGATAAAAACATGTGATAAGTTTATGATCAGGGGATGTAGGCAGGCTGACCTGTGACACACAAAACAGAGGTATGGCTGCTAGGGCAGGTGTAGACACAAGCCCAACCAGAAGTGGACTCAGGTGCTATTGGGGTGACAGTTATGTCTTCTGTGGATTAGGGGGTAGGGAGGGTGGTAGAGAGGCATATTTGCTGTGCTGTATACTGTAATCTTGAAATGGTACATTTTATTGTATACAAATTATACCTCATTAAAGTCGATTTAAATGTTTTTAAATGCAAAATGTTGGGTGAAAAAATAAGCAACAGGATTTGATTTATAGCACAATATTTTCTGTAAATTAAACAGAAATTAGAACATAAGCCTTTTAAGTGTGCACATGTATGAGACTGTTTTCATGGCTCCAGTGATTAGGGACCTATGCAGTGAGCCCCCTGATCTCTTGCCTGGAATTATGGCATATGGCAGGAAGAAAGAGCAAGTGACCAACTAGGGGTACAGGCAGGAATCTCAGATGACCAGTTGTTCTTGGGGACAAAAGGCCACAGGATACCCCGAACCTTGATATTTATTCATTACATCTGTCTGAAAGAAGAGCACGTAAAGGGCAGAGAGTGATTTCAGAAACTAATGGTGACTGCAGTGGGCTAGTGAGAGGAACAAACCATTTTTGCAAGAACAAGGACAAGAGAGCAATGAGGAAACTGTGGTTTCCCCAGATGCTTTATAATCTCCGGTAGGTCTTATCTTGCCCTGTGAGTGCCACAGTAGTCACTAGCCTCAGGACTGCCAGCTGTGACCAGCTGTGACCAGAAAACAGTGGGGAGTTTCCACCTTCCAGTCTCAATTTCTAATGCATGGTTCCGAACACATGTGCACTCAGTGAAATCAGGGAAGGACATGCCTTAACTGCAGGTGAGGCACAAGTGGAGAGTACCACCCTAACTCCTCTCTCTCTCTCTCTCTCTCTCTCTCTCTCTCTCGGAGCATCATCACTTGGAACCTCCAACTTCTGTAAAGCTATCAAGAGGGGTTGGTGGTACAGAAAAACAAAATAATAAGCACAAGAGGGGGAAATACAGACCAGTGGCAGTGTGTTCCATAAGTGAAAGCCATGAACACCTTCTCTGGGCACCTAGATCTTCAAAAGATCATATATGTGAGAGTAGATGGCAAGTCCCTGTGAAATACCTACCTTTCAAGGTTGTGTCTCCTTTAATTTCTGTGAAATAGCAGTTGACCATGTTAAAGTCCTATTCAAAAGCTCAGTATAGTTAGTAATGGTAAAAGCTAAGAAATAATGCTAACTTATTGCTTAAACATTGACTAAATTAGGTGCTTAAGACCTTTGAAAAAATCAAAGGTAAGAAAAAGTATTAAGTGAAGGGGAGCGGTCTTGTTTTTTAGACAGGGTCTTGCTATGTCATTCAGACTGGCCTCAAACTCATGGCCTCAGCCTCCTGAGTGCTGGGATTACAGTGTGCACCACCGTACCCAGATGAACTAAGTGAATCTTTTTTTCAAAGGCATCTTGGATCATGTTGGCACCAATATATCTTTTACTAATTTTCTGTTGGCTCACAGATTTTCTTCGGTGTTGATCTAAATCGAGAACCATGAAGCACATTATCTTTGATGCCCCCTTGGTAGGCAGTTGCGTGAATTCAGGAGTCCTTTGTGAGAGTTGAATACATCAGTACATAATGTACATGGATGACTCAGAAGTAGCATGTGTATACAGAATATGCTTTTAGCATAAAAAGAGTGTTCAGAAGAGAATTAAGATTATATGCAGTTTAGCTCACAATGGGGCTTGTAAAACCATTGGGTTATTAATGCAGTTGGAAAAAAGAGTTGAGTTAAAATAATAGGAACAATGGTGAGCCCCAGCCTCAATTCCCTCTCCCAGTCCTCCTGAGTCCTGGCTAGTGGGAGGAGAGTCTTTTGCTATCTTGGTGTTATGCCATCATCACTGTGTTCCAAATTAGCATCAGTTCTTGTTGGAAACCATGCTTATAGAACAAATACATTACACCACATTTAGAGAACAATTATTGGTTTGTTTGCCTGTTTGAATCTTCCCACTGAATTTCTGGGTATTTTAATGGTAGTTTGACTTCTTTTCTGATTTATTTACAGAACTGATTTATGTACAGAATTCTGCACATACTTATAGCTTTAATCAGCAATACTGTCATGTTGCATTTAAAAATAGTTGATATATAAAACTGCATATTGAATAATGGATGTTTGTGACCTTTGTGGAAATAAAAAAGCAATTGCTTGATTCATGTTGCTCTGGGCATGTGTGGCAAAATGGACTTTGATTCTTGTTTTGCTTATGTTGAAAGTGAACTGATATGCCCCTTAGATCTTTAGGGTGACAGAATCATATTGTCATGTGTACCTGCAAAGGTGGTAGCACAGCATTTCCAGCATTGTTTTAAAGTGGTGTGAATTAACCCAAGAGATATCAGCCTCTGAGTTCTTGTTACTAATATTCCCCAATGTTCCATATACTTGATGCAGAATAGTTTAAATAGGATTCAGAAACCACTTCCATGTCCTGGGTCTCCATTTAACTTGACTTTCATGTTCAGTATTGTCACCATCATCATTAGAACAGCCTGATGTTTGCTCTTTCTGAGATGGAATCAGCAAATTCTTGTGAATACCTGTTCTGGTCCAGGTATAGACTTGCACGTGCTTACATAGCGAAAGACTTATGAGACCAAGTTGCTGTCTGCTAGGAAGAGTAGTTTAAAGGTGAGGCACACAGTTCAATCAGTCTGCTCATAAAGAGAGAGCTGAGGTGGAGAGTGCCCTGCGAGCACTTGCCATGCAGTGTCTCCACCGGTACAACAGCACCAACCTTCTGTCATGGGTCGGAGTGTACTAGAGAAGGAGGAGAGGGGGCATTCTGCACACATTCCTCTCTCAGCGATGTTCAGGGCATGGCAGACAGCCCAGTGGAACAGGACTCTAGAATATCTAACAGCAGGGACAGTGACCAGGAGCCAAGAAAGAGGGCGAGGTTCCTGAGTGTGAAGCTCAGAGGTAAGTTCTATTCTGTATGTAGCACTGGCTTTGTGACAGGAGCCATGCCAGACCTGGGTCTGTCTCCAGAACCAGTGATAACATACTGATCCCAGCCCTTATTGTCTTAGTCTGTTCATGTTTCTAGCCAAAATACCTGAGACCGGGTCACTTTCAGGAACTTATGCTCCCTGTTCTAGAGGCTGAAGGGCAGGCAGGTATCTTGTGGATAGGAAGAGTGAAGGAACGAAGCTGTGGAAGAGCTCAGATCATGGGCGCTTTGCCTCTGAGAGAATGTAAGCAAGCTGTAAGAGGGAAGGAGCCTTGCCATTGACCTAGAGGGGCTGGGCAGCAGGAGAGTCTCTAAATTTTGAAAGCAAATTGATACAGTTATATAAAGCGCTGAAAGGAGAGCTCAAACAGAATAAACGTACAAGCCCAGACACCAGATGCAGGTATTCAGGTTGCTCTGGTGACAGGGCCAGTGCTGTGGTCCGTCCGAGGTAGGAAGCTGTGCATTCTGGCGATATGTCATTGCACTGCTGAGGGTATTCCGGCCACAGTTGGTAGGGGAGGTGAGCCACAGAGGCCAGTTGGTTCAGAAATCAGGAGAACCCAAGGACTAAAGTTAAGGCCAAGACAATAGGTTCTGGGCAAGAAAGCTGTGGCAAGAAAAGCTCCAGAGTGAGTAAAAGTGTGCCAGGGCAGGGCATGGTGACTGTTTGCATGGTTCTGGTAGACTGGAGGATGGTGTGTGAGGGCACCATTGGCCATAGGGGCACCTCTGCCCCAGGGGTGAGGGGATGAGCTAAAGGTACCTAGGGAAGCTTCTGGAGAGGTCAACAGTGAGGTCTGTGAGAGAGCTGTGGTACAAGCACTGGGCAGGTCAGCAGGATGAGCAGGGTTGTCCAGCGGAGGGCCAGCATACATTGTGCACCACCTCTCAGTGGTCTTCACACATGGATTTGTAACTCTTTACCAGTACATGCTTTGGTGCCCATAATTAACTTTGCTACAATAATTATAAGGTGAGAGATCCCTGTCTTTTTCTCAGCTATCATTCTTCTTTGCAAGTAATGTCATCCATTTGAAAATCTTTCAGGCAACCATGGTGCTATGAAGACTTGGACCAGAGTGCTTGGAGCTCTGGTGGCTTGAGCCCACCTGACTTCCAAAGGCCATTCACCACTGGGAGAAGTTAGAAATGGAGGAACCATCTCAATTGCTGTTTTAAGTAATGAGTCAGAAAGGGTATCACACAGCTTGTGCAACATGAAAACATGCTGATCAACACATTCCCTTCCTTCTGTTTCTCCAGCCTTCTAAAAGTAAATAAAGAAATAAAATAAATAGAATGCAAATAGAGAAATGAAGCCCCTGGGGTTGGGGTGGGTGGCAGCAGGTGGCACATGAATGATCACACCTGTGACTGTAGTGCCAGACTTCCCACTGGAGCTGGAGGCTGACTTGGGAGACTTCTCTGTAGACTCTACGGAACACTCCCAGGCTCTTTGGGAGGGACATCCCTGCAAGGGCCCTGGGGCTATTCCTGGCCACTTAGACTTCCCTGCAGAATCCATGGTCCCTCTTCCAGGTTGGTGGGGAAGGAGAGCTTGGTGCAGTGACAGAGCAGAGGAGCAGGTTTCCCAGGGCCCTGCCTCGTTCATCTCAGAGCATAGTGTGCAAGATCTCTAATAGACAGCTAGAGGGGTCCTTACTTCTCAGTGCACTGAGCCAGGTGTGAGTCTTGGACCCCACTCTCCTCTCCACGCACTCAGTGGCTGCAGCTCACCCAGAGACCTCCCTGTGAGGCAGCCCTGGCAGCGCCGTGGGTCCAACTCTTATGGTGCTGCTAGCAGCAGCCGTACTGAGCCTCTCCCCAGAGGTCATTAAGATCCATGCAATGCTGTCCCCCAACACTGCCTTCTCTGCCTGCTCCTCTCTTCTTATGGCTTCAGTGTCCATGGTACCCATCAGAGATTCAGGAGCTTATGTTAGTCACCTGGATGCAGAGTCTTCAGTAAACGCCCACTGTGCCACAGGTGCCACTGGTTTACCACCACTGTGAGAGTGTTATTCATTTGTGACTGAAAATAGTTTTAAGGGGGAGCAAGCTAATATATATTTAATTTTTATTGTATACCAGGCATAAATTAAAACTTTTTGTTCTTTTTAATCTCAGTAATTCTGTTTTTGTTGGTCTGCTATCCTCACTTTGTAAGTGAAAACAGCTAGACCCCAAGAAGTTAACCTACCTAGAGATCTATAGTCACTAGGTGGCAAAACTGGGATAGGAACTTCCTGTTTTTGATCAGCATTTTACCTTGTGATAATTACCATTCATGTGGCTTAATAAATGCAGGTCTTTTAATGTTAGATTTTCTCAGCCCTCACAGTGGAGTGTTGGGAGGCCCAGGCGGCCCTTCCTATCAGCGAAAGCCTGCATTTGGCCCAGCTGTGGGGCTGCTTACTGCTCCTGATGTTGGTGTTTCCCTTGCTCTCTAGTGTGTCCCTGAGGTACCCTGCTTGAGGTGGGTTGGTGTGGTTCTGCTTGCTAAAAACTGCGCAGGCATTCAAGGTGCCGCAGCTGCAGCTAAATCATCCTATGGTGCGAGGCCTTCCCCAGTGGGTTTTAATATCCTCATTGGCGTTGAGCAGTCTGTTCTGGCAGTGTGCAGGAAAGCAGTCATTTAAAATGCCTCTTCCTTTTGTGGGTCAGTTTCTCCTACTCATTCTCACTCCCGAGCCAGTTGTTAGACTTGAAGTGTGTTGGAAGGACCTCCCTTTGTTTTGATTTATGCCTGTACTTTGCTCTAAGGCAGGCTGCTGGGGGCACTTTTCACACCACTACTGGGTTGGAGCCTTTAACTACTGCCTGGCTGGAGTGTTTTGTACACAGAGTGAGGCTGCAGCTTTGTGTGTGCCAGGTGGCTGCGAGACATTGCTTGGTTTGCTTCCTCTGGCACAGGGCCCTCCTGTGCGTGGGCGCTCTTAGCAGGCTGACAGCCTGATGTGTAGCCTTGTCAGGGACATGTTGTCGTGGAGCTGTTGCCAGTAAATTGTTCTTCTGGAAGACAAGTGCAGGTGCTGTGCCACACTCACAGTATTCATTGTGCTGCAGAGCTCCCATCGGGCTGCCCGCTCCAGGTCCCTTGCAGACAGCTGGTGGACAGGTCCCAGGCATCCTCTGCAGTGCAGTACTGTGGCACAGGACTCTCCTGAGGCAGGCCAGGAAGGATGCTGCCCAGGGGTGCAGGCTCTTTACTACAGTCAACATACTCCTGTGTGTTTCTGCCTTTCACCTGAGGGGAACGCTATTTGGGGTGTCTTAGAAACACCCTAGTGTCAAGCCAGGCATGGTGCACATCTGTAATCCAGCACTCTGGGAGGCTGAAGTAAGAGGATCACAACTTTGAGCCAAGCCTTGGCAGTTTAGCAGCTTAGCAAAACAGCATCTCAAAATAACAACAACTACAACAAAATAGAAATAATAAAGGGCTGACAATGTAGCTCAGTGTGAAGGCCCTGGGTTCAATTGCCAGTACCAAAAAAGAAGGAAAAAGAAGGAAAAAAAAAAAAAGAAGGAAATACTGTAGTGTAATGTGCTGTGTGGGCCATAATGGTCTCCTAAGGAGACAGGAGCCTGTGTGTTGTCTGGTCCTGTCCCCACCCCCATCCCTAACTTTAGGAAGCCACATCCCTCTCTGTCGATTTTCTCCGTAACATGTATATGATAATGATGCTCTGCCTCCCAGCAATTGAGGTAACGAGTGTAACTGTCCAGGGTTTCTGCAGGAGTGGAAACTGCAATATAAATGCAAGTCTTCATGTATTAATTGTATAATGGTCTGTAATTTACAAAGCATTTTCCCATATGGTTGCACATTTGCTTTTGCTAATAACCCAGGAGTAGTGATAGCAGATGTAATGCAGGAAGCATCAGTGTATGATTGATAAGCAACCAGACTCTCAGTGTGTAACTGCCTGATATTACAGCTGGATTTCCAGCAGAGCACCATGGGAGGCTGGACACTGATCTCAGACCTACCTCCTCTTCCCCATGGCCTGCTGCTGCCTTCTGTAGTGCTGGTGTTCTTACAGGCTGCTAGACATAGCCCTTGGTGCAGGCAGAGCCGGGCACCGTGATGTGGCTTGTCCCGAGACTCCATTTACAGGGTACCAGGAGTTACCTCCTGAGATGACCCAACGCAGCCTCATTCTCGGGACATTTAGCCTTCTCTTCTGGCTTGGAAAAATATCAAGTAATGAAGTCGCTTTCTTAAAATCTTTCTTCACCTGCACTATTGGTTCATTGTCAGCCTCCATCCAGGCTCTCCAGCTATCCTCAAGCCTTACTCCTTGCCTCCTATCCAAGTCTTCCTTCCCTTTCTTCCTGTCATGGCCCTCACAATGTGGTCAGCTTAGTTGCAAGCTTGGCCCCCCAGTTAAGCAGGAGTGCCTGCCCTGGCAGCAGGAGGTTGCAGCCAGATGCTGGCATCCATAAGTAGAGGTACCTTTTCCTGTCAGACAAGGCTCAGAAGAGCTTTTAGCAAGCCTCTGCCCTTCTCATCTCCAGCCATTTTTTTCTCCCTTGTTCTTTCATCCTTGGCTTTCCCCTTTGGCTTGTTCTTAGTTTCTAGATTTTTTTACCTTGATTTTAGGCTCCTTCAGTTGTTTTCTTCTTCTCAGACTTCAGGGGGTACTTGAGAATGAGGAAGGCAACTGAAGAGCAGCAATTCAAGGATGTGGAGTTAAGCCCTGCTTCTACCCCGGCAGTACTCAGTTGGCATTCAATAAGGTGAACAGGTGTGGGCAGAACCCTCGTGTTTGGAGACAGAAAAGCTCAGCCCATGTGGCCCCATCCGGGCACATTGCCTTTCTTCTCACTTATTGCATAGACCACATTAACATGGCAGGCAATGAAAAGGAAGATGTGAAAGAAAAAGTACCCAGAGCCCCAACTGTTTGTTATTCCATATCCTTCATCCTTTCTGTCCATATATGTACATAATTGTATGCAATTGGATTTCTATGTAGTTTGTATTTTGTTTCTAAAATTCAACAATTAATATTATTATTTTATATCACTATTCAGTATTTTATTTTCCAATTTAGCGTTTCATCATATTTATGGACTGTATTACATAAGGATTTCTCTAACATCATAAAGTTATAGTGTTTGTGAGAGCAGACTTCTGTTCATTTCTGCAGAGCGTAGAGCTTCTCGTTTTACATTATTTCTCCAAAAACATTTCCAGGAATGAGGTAAGTAGTTCAATATGTTCAATTCTTAGGAGCTATTTCTAATCTTTTACAGAGTTTTGGACTATGTATTAGACAGCCCCAAATCATACATGTACATGGGTGTTATTTTCAATATTGTCTTACCTTTTTTTAGGAAGAAAATGTGCCTTACTTTGCATGTCGCAAAGGAAGGGCCCTATTCTGTAGATTTGGCCACGCAGTGTAAGAAGGAGTGGCACTGTGAGGTCAGAGTGAGATGGTTCCAGGTGAGGGGGACTACATCTGCCTGGCAAACACAAGTGCTGGGCTACTGACTGGAATGAAAGGGCGACTGGCTCCAGCAGGGCAAGTCGGACAGGAACAATGGGACGTCCTTGGCTCCCTGTTGTTCTTCAGCCTTCGAGTATATGTCATTTTCAGGGTACTTCCAGATTTCCTGGTAAATATTTGTAATACACGTTTGAACACTCAAGTATACAGGCGGGACTAGGGCCAAGGTACCTTTCTGATGCCTGTCAGTCCTGCCAGAGTTGCTTCAACACATGTGCCCTGGTGCCTCATTGTGGCATTGAGCTGTGTTCCTCTCATGACTAATGATGGTGGGCTCCTTTTCATGGGCCTCTTGTCTATTCATATAACTTCTTGGAGAAATATCTATTCCGGTTCTTTGCCCATTTCTTCACTGGGCTGTTTGTCTTTTCCATGTGGACTTATAAGGGATCTTCATATATTCTAGATACTAGACCCCTATCAAATACGTGACTTGTAGACATTCTGTCCTACTCTACAGTTGTCTTTTCGCTCCCTTGATAGTGTCATTTGATGCAGAAAAGTTTCAAATTTTAAATAGGCACAAATTACCTATTTTTTCTTTTGTTATTCTTTTAGTGTCATATTTAAGAAGCCACTACATAATCCAAAGTCATTAAATTTTACACTTAAGATTTCACATGTAAAAGTTTGATAGTTTTAACAATTATGTTTAGGTTTTTTGTCTTATTTTGACTGCATTTTTTGTAAATCATATGATAAAGCCTTAAATATGCATACTTTGGAGTTATGGTCTGTTTTTCACTTTGAGAATGTTTCAAAGAAGTGATAGATGTGTTACTGCAATGACTTTGGGATTATGTAGTTAAAGGAAAGATTAATTTCTGAGGTCAAAGAAGGGAAGACCTATAGCTTAGCATATTTCTATGTGGGGCAGCATTCAATGGATGGTGGATGAAGTTAGTTTATTTTGTGGAGTTTAAAATGCTGATGCATTATGTAGTTTATGAAAATAGGAACAGAAAATAAGATGATTTGTATATATTCCACAAATGTTTGTAATTTTAATATGTACATGAAAACTGTGAAAACATCTTGTCTTTTATGGATTAATCAAGCTCTCAACATAATTTTATTTTTTTTCTTTTCTTCTTGCTGTGCTGGGGATGAAACCCAGGACCTCCCACATGCCAGGCAAATACTCTACACTGAGCTGAATTCCCAGCCCCCAATAGAGCATTAAGACCACCCAGGTTTATACTTTTTTCCATGCCACCAGATTTCAGGGCAGCCACCACTCAAGGATCCTGAATTTAATGGCAGGTGAGAATTGGTGTTAGAAAAGAAATCAGTCTTCTTTGAGCTGTGTCAAACTGTGTCCCCTATTCATTTTTCCCAAGAAAGAGGATTATCCCAGCTTTTCATATGCTTGTACCTCTTGGGAATAGTGATGACCCATCTCATTTGAAAATAGCAGTGTGAAAATTGCAATGAAATCTTTATTTCAATTTTTTTTCTCCATTTTGATGATGCTGGCTTTTTTTAAAATATGTTTGTCAGATACTTAAAATTATTGAAAGAATGTTCTTTAGGAATTGAGATGATAAAACCACATTTCAGAAAAGGACAAAATAAGTCCAATCAAGAGGGGCTCTTGGCTCATGAGGCCGGCAAGCAGAACTGGACAGGACCCATGGGTTTGGACCAAGCAGTTCAGCTTATGCCCACCATTGTCACTGGAAAAGCAAAGTTGTGAGGTTATACAGAAAGTCCAGAGACAACATGGTATGCACATCCAAGCCCATGCCTATCCCTGGACTCTTCAGGAGTATAAGCTGAGGGTGTTTGCAAGACTAAGCATGAGCTCTTGTTTGCAAGTGCTCGCTGCAATCAACTGGTTTTCCATTCATGGATATAGACATCTCCCTATTAAAAGATCAGAATTGTTCATAAAAGTAAGTGAAAATATGCTCTCTAGTTTTTTGGTGCCTTGTTGAAGGATCTGGCCAGGATGGTGAGACTTACTATATGTCTTGTGACAAAGCAACAAATACAGGGGGACATGTGTAAAACAGAGAGGCATGGGCTCAAAAAAGGACTCAGTAGAGGAAGTAGCATTGCTTTACTCATCCTCCAACACATGTTGCTCGTATAGTAGAATAAATTCCATTACACTGGGCGTGGTGGCGCCTACTTGTAATCCCAGCATTCAGGAAGAGGAGGATCCCTGCTAGTTCAAGGCCAGCCTGGGCTACATAGTGAGTTCAAGCCTGAACTACAGTGACATTCTGCCTAGATTAGATTAGATTCTATTGCAATGAGGATTTTACCATATGAACAAAGAAATCTGAAATGCCCTGGGCCCAGAGGCTCGTACTCCTGACTCCAGGCTCAAATGCTTCTGGAAGCCTCAAGAGCAGGCTTGGACTGGGCAGAATCTCAATAGAGGGTCACTTTGTAAGGCAACTGTACCCACAGCTAAACCACAGACCAAGGTCTAGCAGATAAAATCAGCAAGTGACAAAATAAGCATGCTTGCCATCCTCCCTACCTCATTTAGGCAGATAAAGATAATTGTGTATCAAACTTGTTAAAGGACACAATTGACATTTAAATTTAATTGGAAAACTAATGTAACCTGTTATTTGCTCCCAGAACGCCAGGAATGAGCTTTTTCTCCCAGCAGTCTTATGGCTCACCCAGGAAGAGATTTTATCCTACCTCTCATACCCATGGAGAAGCCAGAGACTTTGTCTGGATCTCCTTTCCTTCATCCAGCGGGACTTCGCTGCAGGCCTTGCCTGCAGAGAAACTTGCTCTTCTGGTAGAAGGTTTTCATGCTTCTGGCTGAAAGTTCCCTACAAAGTCCTCAAACCAGCAGTGTTACCATCATGTCCATCTGTTTCTATTAAGTTAATGTGCTCATGGTCATAAAGCAGCTGAAATGTGTAGTACTTATCAAACTGTAATTGATAAATGTTTCAGGCACGAGAATTGAAAATCATGTTGGCACTGTTAATGTTCAGAAGCATTCTGGGTGTGTTATTTTTCCTGTGCGTTATTTTTCCTAAGTGTAATCGGAGCCATCAACGGAAAGAAGCCCATAGTGAGACCTTAGGTGTTGGAAGGGGACCAGGAAAAACAGGTAGAGGCAAAGACTGGATAACTTTAGGCTCAGAAATCAGTAAGGTGTAATCTTAAGGGTGACAGCTGATGGACGGCAGTTCTTTTCTGGCCCAGACACTAAACTTGTCCAGCTTGACAAATGGCCATTTATAGGAGCCAGCCTACGCGTGGGATCCAGGCTAGCAAGAGGCTGGGTGGGTGTTGCTCCAACAAGGCCCTTTATGAAAATGTGTGCTGTCCCCTCTGACCTGTGGGCCTGAGATACACAAGCTTTTCCCCTCCTTGTGCTGTTTCTGTGTCTCTGTTTCACACATTAGGAAGGAACTGTGCACACCTCCTATAAATGGAAATAACATGTGCATTCTTCCCTGTGCCAGTCACTGGAGGGGTCACTTCTGTCACAAGGGTCCCATATATCCACCAACTCTCCCCTTTCCTCTTAGCTGCATCCATCTGGCCACTCGCTCTTCTTCTCTTCCTCTTGATGAGTTTCAGATGATGGGCTGTGTTTCCTGCACTAGTGAAAGGTATGTGTTAATTACTGAGGTGACTAAAATGTGCTGAGTTATGCCCATCCTGGCCTTCAGCCCCAGAGGCAGGTCCTTGTACTTGGCTCCTTACTGGCCAAGTTGCTGTGGGTAGTTTTGGACCCATCTAAACTACTGTTTTCACCCCCTAGGACCCAAACAGTAACAAATGAAAACTTCCTGGCCACAGAAGACACTTGATACATGATTTTGTGGTTCCCATCTGAATCATCTTCAGAATCCCATGGACTCTAGGGTCCTTGATCTCACAAGAAAGGCAGGTAGAGCTGTGTGCAATTCATTTTGGGAGTTTAATTAAATTTTAAATTGACAAGTAAAAATGTTTTAAATGAATTAATTTAATTGGCAAATAAAAATACATTTTATCTTTGACCGTATAGTCTGGGCTCAGCCCTCAACTTCCACTCTAGTACAAGCACTCTTTCCCTTGTTTCTGTGTGACTCACTACTACCAGAAGCTAAACCTGTTCCAACCAAAGAACTGGAAAAAATTTTAACAGAGGGCTGGGGGTGTAACTCAGTGGTAGAACACTTGCCTAGCATGTGCCAAGGCCCTGGGGTTGTCCCTACCACCACAATGAAAAAATAGGAAGACCTTCCAGATTTAAAATGAATGAAATGTTTTCAAAAAAGGCCTGTTCTTGTGAGTGATTTAAGGTGAGATTTTGCAGTACTAGTTTGGGTGGGAACTCTGGGCACCTGAGACATTTTCCCCAAGTGAAACTTTACCAGATGTTAAACATACTGGGCTTTTAAATTATATCCCAACTCAACCTTCCCAAGTCATGAGAGAGAGACAGACAGACAGACAGAGAAAGAGAGATCTTAGCAAGGAAGTAGAGAAAAACCAAGATCTGTTCCTTCAGTAGAACTCCCGTCCTGCACTGGGGGCTTCTTGTCTCTGTCTGGATCTGACAGGGAGCTGTGCCTGACCCATTTAGTCTCCACACCTGTTTAAAATCCCTTCCAGCTGATTTCTCGCACTGTTCTCTGGAAGATTGTAGGCTTAGCTTTGGGCCGCCAGACGTGCAGCAGTTCAGAGCTCCTCGGTGACATGAGTCTTGGTCCCTGTGGTGGGTACTGCCTGGTTCTGAAAGGATCCTTGCACAGTGACAGGCCTGAGCTCACCAGCTCTGCTGCTCAGCAGATCACAGCGGTGGGGGTGTAGGTGAGGTCAGTTCTGCGGAGGCTGTCAACAGTGGGAAGAAGTGAAGCGCTAAGGGCTGCAGCAGTGCTTTCCTGACCTCGGTTGCTACCAAGGCAGAGCTGGCTGACCATTTGCTGGCACGCTTCTTCCACTGTCACCATGCGGGGAAGGGTCCGCCTAGTGAACTTCCGGGTGGAAGGGGAAGGCTGAGTCCCAGGGCATGGCGTCTTACTATGGAAATAAAAAAGTAGATGGCAAAAAGAGAAGGCAATAAAGTAAACGTGGCAGGTGATTATAATTTTAGTTCTGGTTCTTTGTAATTTAAAAGAATTACATGTTGTTTTAACATGAATTGTATGGCTTCCATAAAGCTGTCTTAGACAATGATAGATGAGAACCCGGCTGCTACATGCAAAAACTCAAGGTGCACTTTGTGGGAAAGTTTTCATCTTTTTAGCACCATTTTCTTCTGATAGTATAGTACCTTGGTTCTCAAGTGATCGTGGCCCAAGCCAGCCCTGTAGCCATTTCTTAGCACTGCCATCATAAAGGCTCATCCTAAATTAGCATGTGCTGCTGGGACTCCTGAGGGACACTGGCAAAGAGATAGTTCTGTGTGCAGGTCCTGTGTGCTTGTCCCTCTGCCTGACTTGACATGGCTTCTTCCAGGTGCCTTAATATTTATTCACCTCTAATCTCTGTCAGCATGTAGTATTAACACAGTCCTTGTTATTTTAGTTTATTAGGTGAAAATACAGTGAGAATTCAATCAGGCTGAGAAACATGGAGAGTTTGAAGCTGTCCCAAATGAACTGAATTCTAAAGGCAGGAGGTGGCATTTAATTTAGACAGGCCCCATCCAGTGGATGGACCCTACTCTGAGGAGAGCACCACTGACATTCAGTGGGCTGTTGGTGTCCTGACGGTTGAGCCTGTGAAGAGACTTGCCTTGTAAAAAGCACTGTTAGTTTTCTGCTTTGCGGGTCAGCATTCACAATCGGTAACCTCAGGAACAGCAGAGGTGACAGAAGCTAAGAGGCTGCCTTTAAATCTTGGCATCCTTCATAAATACAAGTTTTGAAACATTAGCTGGCACCCTTAGGTGGTTTCCTGACAGTGACTCATCCATGTAGAGGGTCTGTACTGACTGTTCACTTTGTCTCTGTGTGTGTGTGTGTGTGTGTTGATCTGTTTATTACAATGCAGTTTTTAATCATTCTAAACAACACAGTATAAAAAGAGCCCCATATATAATTTTCACATGTTACTTGCTTTATCATTGTGGGTTTTTTTTTTTTTAGTATTTTTAGTAAAAGACAGACTTATCATGCCACCCCTCCCCATACTTGAGTATGCAATTAGTGTCATTGCCAGCTTCTGTTGCCAGCTGGCCCTGCACACTGCAGGTACAAAGTGCCCTTCCTCTATTCACTGCCAGGCTTCAGGTCCTGGCACAGGCTGCAGCACAGCCCAACACAGATGGGTCAGTTTAAGTATTGTTCATGAGCAAGCTCAGAGGAGGAGCTCATCTGTGTCTCTCTTACTAATGAAATAATGAGGTTTTCTTTCAGCTCACTTGCTGCTGCAGCAGAGAAGGCAATTATGAGGCAGCAAATGCCTGTGGCTCGTTTGTGTCTTGTCCTGGTCATTGGTCTAGAAGCCACTAAAGAGAGGCACATTAAAAAGTGGCAGCTAAAGTTTGTAAATTAACTTAGAGCAAATGTACAACAAATATAGGGATCTTTTTTGGCTTTGTTTTCAATACTAGAATTGGCACTACTTCATTCCATGAAATAGCAAGAGCATTCCGATGGGTTGAGCAGAAGAATTGGGTTTATAGACAGGGGCTGCAGAAAACAGAAATAGAGAACAGAAGATGAGTTGGTCATTTCAGAGTTCCGTGTAGGTTACTGTTTCCATGGAAAACTCATCATCGTGAGGATGAGAGTGTCCTGCTGTCTAGGACCATAGCTGTCGTGTCTGTAATCGTGCTTCCCGGAAGGTCAGGTAGGCAGGTGGGTTTGCCGTTGGCGATGCTGAACCTTGAGCCTGAGTGGCTCCGTTTCAGTGTTTAGTCTGATCTGTTGGGCCCGATGCAGGCGCTTAGTCTACAGAGCCTCTTACGATGTTTATTAAACTTTAAGAAAGTCTCTTCTACTGTTTTTTCTTCTACAGGCAATCTAATTACAAATATCAGGTGAATGACACACTGATGATGTGTGGGTCATTTATTTTCTTTATTTCTTGTTTGTTTGATCTGCTTTGTGGCAGAGTTGAAGGAATTTTCCTGTTTTAGTTTTAATGTGTATTTATTACGTTGTTATTTCCATGATTTTTTTTTTTTTTTGGATTGGTACTGGGATCGAAATCAAGACCGCGTGCTTTCAAGGCAGGCGCTTGTGCCATTGAGCTAAATCCCCAGCCCCTCCATGATTTTTTAAAATGAAATATTTATAGCCCAACATCTGTTTACATTCAGGAGGACTAAGTAAAGTGCTTACTGTAGAAGTTTCATTGACACCTTCATCAGCATAGAAGTTAAGAGACCTGGTCACTGCTGGTGGGATCGAGCTATCTGCATCGCCCCTCCCAGGGGCTACAATTAGACACAGATGCCATTGCTTACAGACTGGAGAGAGAGAGACCACCCCAATCGAGTTGGAACTCCCAGACAGCCCACGCGGCAAATGTGTTTCCAGGGTCTCGTCCTGTCCTTTTTCTCTGCCTAGTCTCTATAGCCAGAAACTCCCTGCCCTATGGCCATCGTCCAGGTAGGGCTGAAAATTGCACCCCTCCATTCACTTCAAGAGCTCCCAGTAGCCCACCCCATCCTAAACCATGTAGAAACGCCCCACCCTGAGTCGCCTCTTTAGTGTAAACTCAGGTGGTGTCAACAGGGACTTGACACAAATAATCAGAGGCACTCACGTAACTCAGGAAATTCCAAGAATTTTAAGGACTCTGAGAGGAAGCAGGGATGAAGAACAAATGTGTGTTAGTCATACCACAATAGGGAAAAAGGAAAACACATTGTAATAAGTGGCGTTTATCCTTAGACTGCAAGGCTGGTTCACCATTCAGATTTCTAAGTCAGAGGCATTCACCATATTAACACAGTAACATTACATACAAACTCATGATAATCCCAGTGAAGAGAAAAACTGACAATTTCAAGGTCTGTCTGTGTCTAAAACTCAACAAAGCAGAAATATCTCAGAAGAGGCCTGAATGTGACTACTGCTATTGGCCATGATGCCATAATACTCACCATTTCAGAAAGGCAAGGAGGTGCTCACTTCAGCAACACGTATACAAAAAGGCAGGGAAAGAGAGAGAAGGTGCACACAAGAAGAAAGAGATAAGGCCATCTTTATTTAAAGACAGCTAATTGTAGAAAATCCTATGGAATCTACAGAAGCAATTTTGGAACTGGTAAGTGATTATAGCGAGCTTGTAGGATAGACCAATACATAAATCAGTTATATTTCAGACAGAAGCCCAAATTGCGGTGACAGAAGCCCAAATTTTAGAAGCACTACCGTTTTGTCACACCAGAGCAGCCAGGATGATCGATCCAGTTTCCTGTGTAACTGGAAACTCTTTAATCTCAAGGATTACATTTCTCTCAGGAATGGCCAATCCTTTTATCTTTTAATCAGATTACAAGAAGAATAGCTTCCAAATGAATCGATTTATTGCAGTGTACACAAAAGCAGAATAAGCAAAAGGAATATATGAAAATATAGGAAAAAATAGCTAAAAGAAAATTACACAGTGTGCTAGGACAGTAGACCAAATGACCAGTTCCTTCAAGGTGGCACTTGTGCTGGTCTGTGATGTCATCCAGTTTTCAAAGAAGTCACAGGGCTGTTCACTGCGGTGCCAGTGCCTCTTTAGAGTGAGATGTGTCTCAGATGGCAGTCTGAGAGTGCTGGCGTTTGTCCTCCCAGAAAGGGCCACGTCTCAGCTTCCAGGTGCCTGTTTTGCAGAGAAAGGTCTGAAACACCACTAAATTGTTTGCATATCAAGACACAGATGTAATGTGACTGTCTATAGCCAACATTCAAAGGGACTGTCACCAAGCCACTGGACTCAGCTGCAGTTTGTGTTACAAGAGAAAGCTCAAAAGGGTTTGTACTGCCAATACAAAGTCGTCTTAATCACGATTAAAATAGCAGCTTCTTAGATCCACAAGTCATGGCATGGCAGAATATACATGGCAACATATCTGTAATATTACAAAAATTACAAAATATTTTGTATGTGTGTGTAGCAAGCGTCTACAGTATTAAAATGTAAAGCTTACTTTTAAAAAGCCATGCAGTGCAGAAAAGGACAGTATTGCTACAGATGTTTCTGGAATAGTAAGACATCTGTACCCAATAAAATAAACCTTGTCTGTGACAAGCACCTTATACCAAATGTGACAGAGGCTGTTGTAACCTAAGTGTAAAACTTAAGGTGATCTTTGAGATTTTAGAAGAGTAACATTGTTTTTGATTCTTTGTTATTAGAGGATAGAAAGAACATAATAAGAAACTTCTCTATTAGGAGTTCTTAGGTATGACTCCAGAAATATATTCCTTTTTTTTTAATTTAAAGATAGTAAAATCCAACAAAATAAAACAGAACAAAGCCAATCAAAACAAATCAGCAAAATTGGTACAGAACTTCAAAGCAGGATACTAGGAAAATAACAATAGCTATCATAGTATATCTTGTTATCTTCACAATAGTTGTCCATTCCATCAGGTATAGCAAAATCAAACCAAAAACAAAACAGAACATTGAATAAAGCAAAAAAATCAGAACAAAGTGAAAGCAATATTAGATTTCAAAGGCAAGATAGAAGGAAATCCCCCATATTTGCTATTGTCAACCTCCCAAGAGATGCTCAGATCGCTGGTCCCAGGCCTGCAAAATCAACCAAACAACACAAGCATTCAGTTGCTTTCTATATCTTAGTTGCTATCAACTAGGCCTGTGCTCTGAAGCAGCAGGTTGGTTGTGGGTGTGGGAGGTTGATTCTTAGCTTGTATGCCAGTAGGCTCACAGGAGACACTGACTTTTCTCCTCCCGGAAACTACGCAGCTTGCAAGGCTTACCATAAGGGCTGGCTAGTTGACTTCTTATTGGATCCTGCCAGTCCCAGCATCCAGAAATGTATTTCATAGAAGAAAAAGATAATAAATTGGACATTGCCACAACCTTTGCTTGGCCACACAGAGAAGCTACTGTCACTGACCAGAGGACTCGTGCTAGAGCAGAGGAGGAGCCCTTAAAACTTGGCAAAAAACAGAAACATTTTTTAAATGGGCAAAAGATTTGAGCAGACACTTTACCAAAGAAAATGGCACATGAAGTGAAATGTCTGACGTCATTCAAGGAGGCATTGCAAAGGAAAGTCACAATGAGATACTAATGCACCACTATTGGAATCACTTTTTCATAAAATGGGCTGTAGCAAGTGCTGACAAGTGTGTGGAACACCCTTAATCCCAGATAATTCCCACTTTATCTGCCTAGTATCTACTCTTTCACCCATCCCTAAAACAATTCCCTCATAAAACACACCCAGAGAACCTCAGATGCCTCTCAGCTGATCTGGGAGAACATGAATGGCCTCAAAAGAGCCACTGGGCATCTTATCCTGCCCTTTTTAGTCACTTTCAGTCAGGACCAGTCTGCAAATGGAAGGAGCAGGCCAGTGACTGAAGGCACCATTGACTCCAGCTGCCAGGTTTGTGACCTTTGGAGCCTAGCAATGGCTGACATCCTGTGACACTGCAGAAGAGTAGCCCCTGCTGATGTGATGCACTACAGCCCCCTCTGGGGAGAGGCCAGTCAAGTGCACCTCTCAGATCCCACCTGCCTTCAAAGAGACGGTATTATGGCTCCTTCACTTCAGAACTGTCAAGGAAGGGAAGAAAGTGGAATGGGTAAAACTTTAGAAGCATTTAGAATGGCTGTGGTACACAGAATCCATCAGTAGTTCCCATAACCCCTGTGTGGTGTGATAAAAAATAAATAGTGTTTGGTCTTTGTCCCAGGCTCCTGGCCCATTGAAATCTGCCAGGATTTGCATGTCTTTGGTGTCTAACAAGATGGGTGGGAGCCCCAGAGACACCATCAGAGCAGGGTTGATCACCAGAAAGACCTAGGCAAGAACCAAAGACTGGGCCTCAGGGAGCAGGGGGCTATCCACTGAGTAGCCAGTGATTAGTGATTTATCCCTCGGTAACGAAGCCTACATTAAAACTTGTTAAACAAGGGGGTTTTGGAGCTTCCAGATTGGCAGTGCCTGGAGGGCGGTGGGCAGGAGCATCAGGAAGCTCTGAACCTTGCTTCACTTCTATCGGGCTGTGCCTGAGTTGTATCCTTTACGATAAACCACTCAATGTAAATCGAGGGCCTTCCAGTGTGCTGTGAGTTGTACAGGTGCTTTGCTGAATTCCTGTTGATAGCCGCTCAGTCAGGCTGTACAAGTGGGGCAAGACTTGTGATTGGCATTCTTAAACGGAGTCATCAGAAGGACTCAGCCTTCTGCTGTGGGGCCTCCCTCACTCTGAGTAGGTCAGAGCTGAGCTGAATCCAAGGACGGTCCATTGTTGAGTCACAGTTGTGTTGGAACACAGCGCAGGCTGGACCAGGTCTGGGGGAGACGGCACTGTGGGGCAGGCATGGTGGCGCGTCTAATCTTAGGAGGCTGAGGTAGGAGGATCACTGTGAGTTTGAGGCCAGCCTGAACTGCATAGTGAGACCTAATCTCAAAAGACAAAAAGACAAAAAAAAAAAAAAAACCAGCTGGCACTGTAACACCACTGAAATGACCCAAAGAAAGGGAAACAGGGCTGGGTGTGACTTGGTGGTGGAGCAACATAACATCCTGATTCCATCCCCAACACAAAAATAGAACAATAAATACTTAGGGAAAACATCAGGGTTGGAAGTGCCACAAATTGGGATACATTTCTTATTTATTCATTTATTTTTATTTATTTATTTATTTGTTTGTTTGTTTATTTGGTACCAGGGATTGAGCTCACGACTTCGCGCTTGCCAGCAGGCGCTTATTCCACTGAGCTAAGTCCCTGGTCCTGTTTATTAATTTTTTGAGACAGTCTCACTGTGTAGTGCAGGCTGGCCTTGACCTCACCTTATGAAGCCGAGGCTGACCTCGAACTCACAGCAGTCCTTCTGCCTCAGCCTCCTGAGTGCTGGGATTACAGGTGTGCAGCACCACACCAGTGTATGAAGTATTTCTGCTATGCAGAGAACACGTAGGACCAAATTGAAGAAAGATACAGATGCTGGCCTATGACCTCCTCCCCATGAGAAAGGCAGGGGGTGTTCACAGACCTTAAAATCTCCACTGCTTTCAAGTAAGGCCTGAGGGTGATGTGGCTTCCACCATACTTACTACAGTCAGCCGCGTTTCCTGAAGTGATTGGAGTGGAGCTGGCATTCATTCTTGCTGCTTCTATACCATGTGGCTTTTGCACCAGCCCCAGCTGCTTCAAGAAAAGCAGGAAATGCAGCCTGGATGGAACCCGTGATCCTGGACAGACTGTATTCATCTTGGGATGTGCCAGGAGAGAAAAAATACTTGCAGACAAAGCACCTGTCAGGTCTAGTCAACTAAAGAAAGATTGGACAGCACTGCTCAATGAAATTGCACCAAGAGAAGTGGGCTCTGGGAGGGGAAACAAACAGAAAAACGATAGATACTGAGATGATAGAGTAGTACAGGGGGGTGAAAAGAGAACTGGTAGAGAAGGAAAAACTAAGAAATAATTCAGTTGTGAAATTTAAATGATTTTAAAATCACTTGTCAGTAGAATGAGTATTATGGGAAATAGGAATAAATAATGAGAAGCACAAAACAATAAAGCAACAAAGATCCATATACATAATGGTTCTTGAAATTTGGGACAATGGTAATAAAACAGTATGTAAGTATATGCCGTTTACTAATAGGAGCTCCCTTATTTACTTAAAGTTACCATGACTAGAATGCCAAGCCTGACAAATACATGCATTCCTGCTCAACACAGACGAGCTCGCAGTCACTTATGGGTAAGTTGGATCCTTCAGTACTGTGAGAGAGTCTTCAAGTGTGACTAGAACAGAGTCATGCCACAGTCATGCGAGGGTGTCCTTCCATGCGGCCATCCACTGATATGTTCCTCATCTGATTAACAGGTCCAAGGGAAAAATATTTGATAAAAATGGATTTAATCAAAACCTGTAAGAGAACGACAGTAAAATACTTCTTTTGCTGAAGATAGATGTCTCCTCTGCCAGCAGCCCCCATCTGCTCTCAGTCCCCACAGGAAGAGCACGCCTTGTATTTAGGACTTTTATTCACACTGTTCGGAAGACGCTATTTGATATAACAGATAAGAAAATAAAGTGGAAAGCACAGCTAATTTTTAAATTTAGGTACAATTTAGGTATACATTATGACCACACCCATTATAGGGAATTTGTATCTGTACATGTTATATCTTGATTCCTCTTTCTTTTTTCCCATTCCCTTCCCCTTTTCAAACCCTACTTATAAAGCTTGGTTTTCTTCTTATCCTTTCCTCATTTTTTTCTTTCCCTTCCTTCCTTCCTTCCTTCCTTCCTTCCTTCCCCTGCCACCTCCCTATTTCCCTTTTCCTTTTGAACAATTTTTTTCCTGTTTCACAATATCTGTTGTATATTTGGTCCTTATTTACATTTTCAATTTTTCAAACCAGAGAGATAATATGATAGTTACTGGTGTGTCCAATTTATTTCACTTATGATTATGGTGTCAAGGTCTATCTATTTAGCTATAAATGTCTCAATTTTATCTTTCTTAATGGCTGAGAAATACTCCATTATATATATAAAAAAAACCTACATCTTTCTTATCCATTCATTGGTTGATGGGCATTTGGGTTGCTTCCAAGATTTAGCTATTACAAATTGAAGGCACATTCTAAAGAGAAGGCAAATTTGTATTATTTATGTATGATATAAGTTTAACTTTGGAAAAAAACCCAATAAAATCAGGTGAAAAAGTATATGAACAGCAGCCTAAGTGTTCTGCAAAGTGGCTGATTCCTAGATGAATCCACCCATGAAAATCAGTGCCACAAAAGCAGAATGGCTACCTCTGGAGAGGGCAGGGGCAGTGCTATGGAGAGGACACTTGAGGCCTTATGAGTTTGGTGATGTCCTGTTTCTTAATGTGGGTGCTGGCTTTAGCTTCTTTACTTTATTATCCCCTACACTCGGCTGTCTTATATGGTCTTTAGATATGGTATACTTTAAAGGTTGAGCTCTCTGCTACCAAAAGCTTTGTGACTGTTAAAGGTTAAACACAGACATACCTAAAGAACCATTTTTAATGACCTGAAATACAAAAAAAAGAAAAGTATAGTGATCAAATTCTTGCAGAGTGATGTAGAAAGCCTCTAGGTAACCAGCCTTCTATAAATCCAGACCACTGGTTGTGAAGGGGGGTGATCCAGCCTCAGATTAATACTAATTTTTTACTTCACACTCATCGTTAGTCTGTATTTGATCTGATCTTACGTGTTTAGTGAATTGTCGTATTTCTGTAGTGTATATAATAAGTACGTCAAGCCCACCACCCAGCCAAACCCTGGACCTTAGCAGTAGTCTCTTAGTGCCCAGCCTAGCATCTTCCTGCTGTCCCCACCCTGTGCCCACTACCCTGTGTTCTGAGTTCCTCATTTCTTCGGTGCCCTTTTTTTTAAACCTTAAGATTCCTGCTTTTCTCAGATTTTAAATATATTGATGACTGTAATACTAAATGATTCTGAGGGACATTTTTCACTTAATACTGTGTTGTTAGTATTCAACTATATCAATGTCTGTCTTCCCATTCCCTTCATTGTAACCATCTATATCAGTGATGATGAATGTTTTAGAGCTTTCAGTTGAGCATGCATGCCATAAGTTAACCACTGGGTATCATTCTGTCTGTAGATGTACCAGTCTGTGTACCTCATGTTCTCTTTGACTGTTGAGTTGCTCCCTGGTTCATTTGCTTTGAAATGTTGCCTTGTACTTCAGCCATTGTGAGCCGTAATCCCATGTGTTCTGTTGAATATTATGCAAGGATTTCATTTATCCTGAAAAATAGTTGCGAGATAATAGTTTATGGGAATGTTCAAGAGATAATGTTTGTGTTTTCCAAAATGGTTATGCCATCTCATACCCCTAGAGTAGTGTTTAAGATATCCACAACCCACCAACCCCTTCCGGCGTGTGGGCTGGTTTAAAAAAAAGAGGCACCAAAGAGCTAATGCTCTCTGCCTCCCCCGAACCCCCTGCAATCAGCCACCAGCTGATCCAGAGAAACACAGGCTGGGATTACAGCTGTTGAGGTGAAATGCAATTTGATGCTTGTGGTGTTTGGTGTTTCACTGACCTTGCAGGTCCAGGGCCATTGATCTGATCACCTATTCAGAGGACAGCAGTACACAGTGTGGCATCTGGGGAATCTCCTTCTGAAGGTGGTAGCCATTGTTAATTCCCTGTTGTCTTGTTTTGAAGTCCTGTATCATTTCATTGTCTTGTTGGGTTGGGGTTTGTTCTGATTTGTTTTGTTTGATTTTGTTATATCTGATGGCAGAAGCGGCTATTTCAAAGATAGCAATATTTATTATGGTAGCCATTTTGGATTTATTATTGTCTTGTTTTGAAGTCCTTCATTGAACTCATTGTTTTGTTTTTGTTGGTTCTATTCTGTTTTGTTCTGTTCTGTTTGATTTTCACTATGTGTGAGTGTATCTGCAGCTATTTTGAGACAGCAAGAGGCATTATGGTGACTATTGTTGATTTCATATTGTTTTGAAGTCCTGTGTCACTTACACTGGTTTATCTTGATTGGCTTTATTCTGTTTTATTTTCCTTTGTTTTATCCTTTAAAAAAAAATATCCACACCCTTTCTAGTACTTGATGCCGTCTTGCTGTTTCAGTTTTTGCTAACGGAATGACTGGAATGATGTTTGTGTGTGCTTTTCGTTTTGAAGTAATGGAAATGGAATCCAGGGTTTTGTGCGTAGTGTGCAGGTGCTCTCCACGGTGCTCTAGCGCCAGCCCTTTTTGAGATAGAGTCTTCCTAAGTTGGCCAGGCTGTCTCAAATTTGTGGACCTTCTGCCACAGCCTCTTGAGGAGCTAGAATTAGAGGTGTGTCAGCACATCCAGCTTTCAGGTGGTCTTGATTTGCGCATCTCTGACCTCTGATGACCTTGAACATCTCCCCGCATGTTTAGTGGCCATATGTTTACTTGTTGTTGAGATTCCTGCTCATATCCCTCATTCATTTTTTCACTAGAATTTTTTTTGCGTTCATATTAATTATAGGAGTTCTTGACATTGTTGCATCTGGTGGGGGTGGTGCCTCCAAGCAGAGGGGCTAAGAGTTTCCCATAATGACCATCTGCCTCTCTTTGAGTCCTTGCCCACACTCCAACGAAGAATGAAGAAGTGGAGCTCTTAGCCTAAAATGGGGGAGAGGGTCAAGACAGTGCAGAACAAAAGGTTATTTAAAGTGTGGCAAACACAGAGAAAGCAGACGAGAATCAACCTTAGCAGCAGAGTAGTGCTACAAGACAGGAGGCATCCCATTCGGAATGCCCAGTGAATATGAAGTGTGGCCATGTTTACAGGACAAACTGTTCTGTTGATTGGAGTGGGCTAGCCCAACCAGGGTTTTAGCCTTTGTTTCTGGGCAGAGGTCAAGGTCACGTGGGGATGTTTCAGGCATGAGTAACATTTTCACACAGTACTGTTTTTTCAAGCACAGGTACACAGATAAGCACATGATGATTCTACCCTCCTCAGCCATCCCAATCTTGCCCTGGGTTTTTTATGTCTCTCTTATCTGCCCTTACAACACAATGATCCTTTGATGGCTGGTGTCCTCCCACCCTGTCACATATTTTTTAGGCTTTCAATTTGGAGATACTATCTTTCAGCATCTCAGATTTCTCTTCCAATTTAAGTGTTTTGTCTAAAACCGATCTCCTCATCTTTATTTTTGTGCATATGTGTGTGTGTTGGTTTTTTCCTGTCGTTTGTTTGGTTGTTTTTTGTAACAGGGTCTCACTACGTAGTTCAAGGCTTACCTTGAGCTTGAGGCTACCCTGCCTCAGCCTCTTGAGTGCTGGGATATTAGGTATGTGCCAAAACACCCGGCTTCCTCATCTTTTAGTGGCAGACCTTGAGAGACTGTATGATTCTGAGCATATTTTTGTTTTGTTCTCATATTTGGATGTGAGTTCAGCTGAACATAACATTCTAGATTTGAAGTTCTTTTTCAGTAAATTACAAATACCACTCCATTGTGTCCTTAAATTCTGTGTTAATCTGACTCTTGTTTCTTGGAAAGGGATCTCTTTTGTCTTTTTGAAAGGTTTCCATGTCTTTTTGTTAATTTAGTAATTTTTTTGAGATGCGATGTTTTATTTTGATTTTGTTTTTGTTTTCCGTGAGACAGGTGTCATCTTGATTATCAGTTGATCTGCCTTGAGAGATACCTGGGAGGTTGGTGAAGCACACTTCCAGGAGTGTCTAGTTAGATGCCAGGGCATGACCTTGGGGAGTGTGTCTGTTTCCTGGCCTCTTCCTCTCTGACTCATCCATACTCTTCTTCCTGTCTGATGAGTTTGTTTGGCAGCTTTTCTTGCCCATGGCCTTTTGCTCATGATGCTACCTCAGAGCCAACTGTGAGCCAGAGCAACCCTTCTCCCTGAAGTTGTGTATGACTGGCTTTTCTAGCATCAAAACTGTTGACATGGAATCTGCTGTGTTGGCCAGGCTGCCCTTGAGCTCAGACCTGTGCAATCCCCTGCCTCAGCCTTCTGAGTAAGTGGGACTACAGAAATGCCTCTGTATCTAGCTGTCTTTACTATTCCTAAAGTTAATCACTATAATGTTCCTAATTTACAGATGTTCTCCATCTATAAAAGCAGTGGTACCTAATAAAACATTGTGACAGTTAAACAATCTGAGTAAAGCATATAAAACAAATGCCAAATAGTAGAGACTAAGTAAGTACAGATACTTTTTGCATTATTAAAATTACTTATTCCAGTTTTGTGAATTTTTGAGCCATTTTTATTACTTCTGCTTTTGCCCAGTCTTACTTTTCTTTGTCCATTCAGAGGACAAAACCAAAAGAAACCATTGTTAGCAACTGTGGTGCAAGAGAAGACTGATGTTACCAGCGGAAGTGAGATTACAGACTTGTTTATCCATGCCATACTTATTCTAATAACCATAACATCAATATATGTATAGTTGTGTGATGTTCTTTTTAATTTCCTATTTAAGAGAACTTTATATTTCCAGTACTTATAATAGTGTTTGTTTCTTAGTCCACATCAAATTACTTTTTATAAACTTACAATTCTGCTCATTCCAAATCTGTTTGTTTTGACTTTTTGTTGTTGCTATTGTCTTTTGAGACAAGGTTTCACTGTACAGTTCTGGTTGGCCTTGAACTCACTTTGATGAGTTGGCCCAGGTTGGCCTCAAACTCACAGTGATCCTCCTGCCTCAGCCTCCCAAGTACTGGGATTACAGGCATGCACCACCATGTCTGGCCCTGGCTTGACTGTCTTATCTCCTGTTTTAAACATCCCACTGTCTCTTTTGGAAGAGATACTACAGAGACCCAGGTTCTGTTGTCCTCTGAACAGTGTGTACCTCTGCTCCTGCAGGGAGACCTGGTGACCTCATAGAGCCTTGGTTTCGGGACTGGTCCCTTTCCTTTTGCTCTTAATTCCAAGCTGTGGCCCATAATCCTGTGATGTAACTTGTAACTAAGGCATGCTCCCTCGGGGTGACCCTGGAAAGACCCAGGTTTTATCAAGCCGTCTGATTTGTCTGGACTTGACCTCCCTCCCTGTCTTCTTAGTGGTGAGAGATGCCGAAATCTGCACGCAGAGTATTGGAGCTGAGTTGTGCTCCACTGGGATCCTCTGCGTCATGTTCTGCATGACTCATGAGTCAGCCAGGGACTAGGGAAGATGCACGCAGAATTCGGCTCCTTCCTTTCTCTAGTTAGGCACTGTAGTTTCCTGGTAGTCTTGGCTGCTGATCTCTGACTCCTGAGCCGAGTAAGCCTGCTGCCCTGGAGCTGAGCACTGAGCCCATGTGCTGTGTGACTCGTGATGCCAAAGAGGTGATTCATCTAGAGTGAGCCCCTCATGTTAAGTGTCAGAGCCCTTCTAGTTTCTGCATTTATTTCTAGTTTCTACATTTACTTCTTCTTTGGTATTTCCATTTTTTAAAAATCTTTTCTACAGTTTTTCATTGTTATTGGCAGAAGGCTTAGTTGGGTACAAATGAGTCTGTCATTACTGGAATGCAGAAATCCCAATCAGTATGGACATTGTGGATGAAAAGGTAAACAACAAAGCTGCCTGGTTTGCATATGACTCAGAATTAGACCCCAAAATGCATTATCTGCAGATCACAGTCAGCCACCGAGAGATCTTGACAATGTAAAGCTGTCATCAAAGCCATATGTGTCTATACTGGCCCTGAGGTCGCAGAGGTGCCTAGAAGTGGTCCCAGCAGGATCTTCTCAGAACGAAACTACCAGCTAGCCAGAGGATATGCCAAGGCCACTGTGGAGAGGCTCATGGTAGAGGGACCGCTGTGTATCCTCAGGAAAACATGGCCCTTGTGCTTATTCCTTGTGCTTTTTGAGTAAGAAAAGACCAACTACTCCAGCCACAAACAAAATGTAACTTGCCCTCTGTGGGCAGAGCGAGGCCTTGCTTCTTACAGCAGTGAGCACAGCTGGGCGGTTGTACACACAGGTCCTGGGTCTAGCTCCACTCTGCCTCACCCTGGTTGCAGAGGGGAGGAGCCACTGGCAAGTAAGATGTGCATGGCCGTGTCTTATCTTTGTGCTTCTGGACCTTTCTGTTTCTCTCTGTCTCACCCTCTTATTGTACTGCTCGCTATACCCTGACAACTCTCCCACCCTCATAAACTAGTCACTGCCAACCAGGCTTGGTGGTGAATGGCCAGCACTATAGGGGGCAAAGGCAGAAAGATTGCAACTGTGCAGACTGGGTGACTTAGTGACCTAATGAGACCCTATCTTAGAAGCCTGGTGGGGTGGGAGTGAGGGGGATGATACATAGTTCAGTATGAAGGAAACACACAGCCAGTTCACTTCCATTTCTTTCCTGATTGTGACCTCATCTTCATCCTCATCTCCTCTCCTGGATATACTGGTTACTGTTCACCAGCAATATATAAACATATATTTTCTAAAATCTCAAAGACTCCATTGCATATTCTAAACATCGTAAGTGGAAAATGTGTTATACGTCTGACCTGTGAAACATCATACTTTGGCCATACTACCCCTAGTAGTAGTTGGGTGGCTTACTGGGAGCTACAGCTCACTGTATCATAAATCACTATTGTATTTAGTATCATTAGGCTGAAAAAGAGTTCAGAATTCAAGCATAGTTTCTACTGAATTTGCTGCCTTCATACCATAGCAGAGTTGAACAATTGCAGGTTGAACCATTGTTAAGTCTGGGATCATCTGTATTTGTTGTGTATCTGCTGCTATTGTTGAAGGGTATATTTGTTCTTAATTTTCAGCATACATGAATCAAGCATTTTATGTGTTTTCTGCTAAAAGCATGTAGTTTCCATTTTATGCAAGGTTGCCATTGATTCTGCCCCACCAGTGGCCTTGACAGGAGAAAAGAAAGACGGTTTCCTGCCTTCTGTCATTACACTCAAATTAAGTAAAGCTTGATGCTTCTCCAGTAGCTCTTGAGAATGGGTTTGTCTGCAGATGTGAAGTCTCTCCGTTCCTCCTCCTTTGGTTTCATGGTGATTATGTGATATAATTGAATTTGTCTTTCTTTGTCTTCTGCAGTCTGTTCTGTGTGCCTTTAGGTTATTCTCTTTAGCTTGCTTTCTTAAGAAGGAAATGAAATTCCAGTCCACTCCAGCAGTAGCTAGTGTAGAAGTGTCCGTTTCAGTGGCTCCTGGGAGCTGCTCTCTGGGGAAAGCTGCATGCCAACTCTTTCTCTCCACTGACAGCTCCAATTGTGACTCAGGAGTCTGGCACCTGTGACAGGTTGGCAATGGGAGTTTCTTCTCAAGTCTAAACACTCTAGATTTAAGGAAACCTGAATTTACTTGGTTGCTGTGACAGCCCCCATCCCCATATTCCACTTTTTTGCTGGACAGTCACATTTTCCTTTCAATATTCCATTCCTGCCATTCACGCTCTTTCCTTTCTCTGCAGGTTTTGTATGCAGAAATGTGTTAGTCTGGTGCCTGGAGTCACGCTGGATTTAATAGAAAAGTAAGTAAAATTGTGAAACCCTTGTGGCTTTCCAGATCTGAAGGTTTCTCTTGCTTTTCTCACTCTTGGTTCTCAGCAGTGCTTTCTTTCAAGGTGGGGACATTTCCTTTTGTGTGGCTGTTCTTTTGTTCTCTGATTAAGGTTATTTTGTGCTGGTTACTCTGGTGCTTAGGCGCAGCTAGATGTGGGGCCGTATTAAAAGAATAACAAAAGGCTGAGTTCTTTTGAACATCTTAGACTCTTAAGCCAAACCCAAGCACAGCACTACAGATGCAGACCATCACTGTTTTCTTTGGCTAAAACAACCAGCTCCTAGTGACACTTTGACTGTATTTCCTTAAACTTGAACTTACTCTTCAGTGATTTGTGACTTCCACTCGTCCCCAGCCCTAGGCATTTTACTGTCTGAGGTCAGCAGGTTCCGGAAGCTGCCCCTACCCCCAGCCTTCCGTGCTTAGTGAGCGCAGTGTCTATATCTTTTGGGTTTGAAATGGCATTGCTAACTCTAATCTTGACTTGCGTTGTTTAGACTTATTTGTTCATATGTACATTTGACTCCTTAACTCACCTTGATCTATCTATCTCAACAGTGTGGAAAAATTAAGTTATAAGAAACTTTGTGCTCTGAATTCCATGTCCTGTAGAATTAACCTGGGACATGATTATTTTCCAAGTCCTGATGCACAGAATCACATGTTAAAATAGTCAAGGTATGAATTGACAGTAGAAAGGTAGATGGGCAAAGCGCATCTACTAAGGTTCTCCATAGAACAGAACTTTACTTTGTGTGTAAGGGGAACTGTACAGGAGTGTTTCGTCAGGGTAATCGGTCATGGTACACTCTCACAGTGACACACCCATAGCACCACCAGTTGGAAGAACACTGGCCACACTGTGTGCTGTCCCAGTTTCTGGTCACTTGTCGTGTCAATCCACATGCAGGACAAGTGTCCCAGCCTTGTACTCACACTCATGACTACTGAAGGCAGGACTCTGCTTTTGTTTATTTAGTTGTTTAGTCAGACCCTCATATTTTGCTGGAAAGGATGTGTCCCCTGTTTTAGTTCAGAATTTCCAGTACCCATCTTTAGTCTCTCTACAACCCCAGGCTCTTTCCACAATCAAGATCTTGGTTTTCGGACAGCTAGCTGCCATCTCAGTCTTTCTCAGACATACGCCAGGCCCAGCAACATAATCTTCAAAGCATAATCCACATGAGGAGGAACTGGAAACTTTATCCAACCATTCAGTCTCTCAAAGACACAGCTAATAAGGTGTAAAGATAGGCAATAGATGAGGAAATAATATTTGCAAGTCACAAATCTGACAAAGAAACTTGTAGCTAGAATATATGTGAAAATATCTGTAACTCAAAAAATAAAACTCAACTAAAAACCAGATAAAAGTCATGGAGAGACACTTTCCAAAGAAGGATGTAGGATGGCAAATAAGCATCTGAAGGGGTGTTCAAATTCACTAACCATTTGGCAAATGGAAATTAAAATAACTGCATACCTGTAGAATGGCTAAAATTAGGACTGACAGTGCACAGTGCTGGGAAGGCTGAGCAACACTGGAACTGCCGCACACCCCTAGGAAGGCATGGTGAGCACCCACATGGGAAGGGTTGGCAGTTGCTTTTTATTTAAGTGTGCATATCCTGCTTCCCAGCAGCCCTACTCCTGGGTATATACCCTACAGGAATGGAAACTTACGTGCATAGGCAAATCTCTGCTTCACTGTCGTTCTAGTCATCACCACCCAGACTAGAAAAACCAAATGTCTCTTTTCCACAGAGATTGCAAATGAATAAGACAACTGTTTCCTGTGCAATACAAGTTATCCCAGAAGCACTGAGGGGAGCAGCACAAGCCAGTTTCTAAGAGCAGTGTTATTTAGCTTTCCCTCTCTGTAACAGAATGCCTGAGAATAACAACTCAGAGGAGAAAGAGGTTATTTAAGCTCACAGTTTCAGAAGTTTCAGTCCATAGCACTTGGCTTTTGTTGCTTCTGGGTCCACAGTGAGGCACAACATGGCAGAGAACACGTGGTAGAGCAAAGCTACTCATTGTGGTGGTGATCAGAAGCAGAGAGGCAGCAAGGGGCCGGATGCACCCTTCAAAGACAGGCCGCAGTGACCTGCTCCTCCCACTTGGCCCATTTCCTAGCAGCCATTCGGCTATGAACTCATTGGGGTGGCCAGCAACCTCCGTCGCTAGCCTCTGAGCATTGCAGCATTGGGAATCAAGCCTTCACTCCTTGGGTCTTTGGAAAACATTTTGTATTTAAACCACAACAGCAACCTGTGGTCTGGTGTCATTTCTGTGATACTCTGGAAAAGACAGAACTGTGAGGTCAGACAGCAGAAATGTGGCAGGTGTGACTTGAGGGATTACTGTGGGAATGCATACTAAGCATGGCTCACAGAGCTCTGCATATGTTAAAGTTATAGAACTTAGGCCAAACTAGTCAATTTGCTGTGGTAACTGAAATATATATATATATATTAGGTTAAAGGTTAAATTGGATGTGAGTGGTTGAATTACATATATCTTTTTATGCTAGGACAAATTTCAAACCTGAGAGTTATATATATATATATATATATATATATATATATATATATATATATATATATATATATATATAAAATTCAGGGGGCAAATTTGTAAGAGAATATAGGTCAGAATCCACAGAGTCCTTTCTTCCTCCTCTTTCCTATGCTCCTATGCCCAAGTGATGCGCTACAAACTTGGTTAAATGTTAAAAGTTTGGCTTTTTTAGTGTTAAAAAGGTAAGCATAATGAATTTTCATTAATAGTAGGCAGTTTCAAAATGTACCCCAGTTGGAGAGAGGATGTGTTGGAAGAATGAGGACCCTGGAGTCAGAATGGCTCAGGTCCTGCCCTCATGACTCCCTGAACTCATGCTTAACACTGCTCCTGTGCCACACGAGCAGCCCCAAGCGGGTCTGTTGCACGTCCCTCTTCCCACAGTCATGTCCTCCCTCTCCACACTTTCCAGACACTACACTGTGTGCAGCTAGTAGTATAACCTTATAGTTCTGAAGCCCTTTAGGTTTCAGGTAAGACCAGAAGAGGAATATGGTCCTCATATCCACACCTGTTCCCTTCACTGGCAGATGAGTGTCACCACATGACTTTTGGAAAATTACATATCCACATTCAATTGTGACAGTAAGAAGCAGTTCTTCTGGTTTCAGAGAGGTTGAATTTTAAAAAGATTATTGTCGAGACTAACCTCTTTAGCAAACTGTTTTTGAACCTCAGTCTTCACTGTGAATAACCTTTAAGGTGTGTGGATCTGAGTCACTGCCCTCTGAATACAGTTCACCATAGAACCTGCTGTTTTAGTTGAATTCAGTTGAAGAGACACAAATCAACATTTGCAATTTGAAGTACCATATTGCTACTCTCTCTTGTGGCTTAACAAAGGTTAAATTGGATGTGAGTGGTTGAATTACATATATCTTTTTATGCTAGGACAAATTTCAAACCTGAGAGTTATACCACACTAGTAGAAATCCCGGAGGCCACCCAGCCACAACTGCTAGGTCAATTGCTGAGTAGATACATGCTTTTCACCTTTTCAAGCTCATGTGAGAGATGTCTCCATTTAAAAGAAAAGACTGTTATTATTATAAACTTACAGAATTTTTGCCCAATTATATTTAAAGAGTCATAAAAAGAAAGTTTCTTAGTAAGGTGACTTGATTTTGCAGTGGGAAAGCTGGGCTACAAATGTAGCTTATCTGTTTGATGGGGTCAAACCTTTAGATAGTGGTTTTCGTAGTCAGAAAACACTCCTTAAAAAATACCTCATTATTTTTACTTTTCAGAGTGTGTTCACTTGGTTCTGGGGTACTTAGAGGCTTGCAGCCTGCTGGACAGTGCTTGACAGTCAAGTTCCCCATTCCCTACCTTGGGGCTACCTCCTCTTCTGCACTCAGGGCACCATCAGGGCACATCGACTCTGCGATGGTGACTTACTCATCAGTGCAGACAGACCTGCTCAGAGAGTCGCCGTGTAGTGTTGTTTCAAACCAAACATATTTTTGAACTCTGCAACTTCGCAAGTTATTTATACAGTTGCTGCACTCCAGGTCACCCTTTGTTACACATTTGTGCCTTGGGTTCATCTAGGTTTCCCGCTCTGTATAGGTCTCCCTGTCCCTGCTTGGTCTCCATTCCCCTGGAGAAGAGCTCACTGAGCACTTTGTGTTCTTTAGAGGTTTTACCTACAACTTCAGTGCACCCCCCACAGTCATGGGATTCTCTGATGTACTCCCCTCTGCTACACATGCAGACAAAGCTGAGTTGTCCACAGCTGTGTAGCTGAAATCAACAGAGCAGACCCAGACTTTTGTTTTGTGTCCTTGTATTTTAATTCAAATACAAGTTTAAATCCTATATTCATCTTTTTTTTCTTGTCAATAACACAGTACTGCTGACCAGATCATTTATAAAGATAAGAGGTTTATTTTGGCTCATGATTCTGGAGATGCAAGCTTGAGGGGCTACCTCTGGTGGTGAATTTGGTGGCAGGGTCCCACAGTGATGCAGAGCAATCCATGGCTAGAGATGGAGAGCACACATATATGAGCATGTATATCTCCCTCTTCTCATAAAAGCACAAAGGTTTGATCATGCAACTCCACCTACTTTATCTAATTCCTTTCACCTCCCAGAGATGCTGCCTCTAGGCACCACAGTTGTACTGAGTTTCCACCCTCTTAATACCTCACAGTGAGGATTAGGTTTCAACCTAGAAAGCCCTGGGGGACGCACTCAAACCACACCCAAACCATAGCGGATCCTTTCAACGAGATGTGAAAGAGGACAGGAAATGGAACCCAAAGGATGGAGGGAAGGCGGAAACATGAGCCTCCTCCTATGGTCAAGCTACAGCTACCCTCCGCAGCTGCACCTGGGTGCAGTGGTCCCGATAGAAATATCTGTACATGGTTATTGTGGAAGCTACAGCCAGCTGGGATCCCATGTACAATGTCATCCTCCATCCTGCTTGCATCCTTTCTCCCAACTATACAGACCTATGGGTCCTACCTTGTCCTGGGATTCTGGGGCCACTGCACTGAGAATGAGTCTCCTCGGCACACTCCAGTGGCAGTGTGCCCCTGGGTGACAGTCCTCCTTGACACAGAGGCCAAGGGATTCTTTTCTGAAAGCAGAACCCAGGCATGCTTCTTTTAAGTGTCATGATCATGAACATTGTGCGCCGAACCTTCTCCAAACAGCTGCATGTCCTTGTTCACACTGTGTAGAAGGGCACATTAGGTCAGGTTCCCATGTGCCACAGCACAGACCAGCTCCCAGGGCCACGTCTGACACAAGAAAAGTCATTGCTTGCTTGTCCTGAGAGGTCAGCCCCTTAGGCAGATTTAGTATAATTGCCTCCAGACTCCAGGGTTTACATCTGGGGTGTCCCAGACAGTCCCTGCTTCAGAATCAGCCGGAGGCTTAGCTTCCTCCAGAGCTGCTTTCCCCACCTTGCAGCTGTCCCTGGGTGAGGACAGCAGGGTCATAGTCTGTAAAGCAGCATCCAAAGATTCAATTCACCCAGTTGCCTTCCTAGCCACAGCACAGAACCAGCCAAGAATAGAGGCACTACCTACCTGCCCAAGTGGCACTTAAATTTTTTCTTTTTAAAAATTTATAAGTTGATTTTTGAGAACCATAGAATATTTCAAAATATATAAATTTTTGAATAGTTGAGAGATTTTAATAAAAAACATTTGCATGATATTTACAAAGCTGTCAGGGTGGCTGCCTGGTGAGGTTAGTGTAATTGGCTAGGTGACATTGCTTATTATGGCTTTTCTTCTTCCCAAGAGAGATGGCACCTGATTCTTTGCACCACATCTACTTGAAAACTGGCAGAGAGCACCTGTAACTGTGGCTCAGGATCAGTGTTGTCTCCTGGGATGGTCGTGTTGCTGTCCCTTCCCCAAAACTTTCCTAGGCACATTGGGTTCTTTGTTTGCCTAAACCTGCAAGCCTGTGCGGGCAACCAGCAAGCTCAATGAGTGAGCTGGTCTTGGAACTAGATTAAGGGGTGGGATACACCATTTATGATTACAGTTACAGGAGCAATCAGAAATTGGCTCTTTTGTTTAATTTCTTGGTCTCAACCCATTTATTCTTTAGAAGCTCATTATTTGAACACAATCCTGAACTCTGCAGATTGGTGATGGGGCTGGGGAGGAACTTCCTGAGCAATGAACTCCAGGGACGGCCTTGTGTAATCGCTAGAGAATGAAGATGTGAAAGACAGAATTATGAACAGATTCTGAGACTAAATAGAGAATAGGAAACTTTTTTCAGTACATAAGCATAAAATTAGCTGGGCTTTGACTTGTCTGTATACTGATTTTTACTAGCTTTTTAAGGGTTCTGAACACTCAGTTTTGCATAGTTTTATTCTTTCTTTCAGCTCACTGCATGAAAGTTCTCCATGAGAATACCTGTGTCACACAAAGCGTGAGGGTCATTGTCCTTGCCCTGCCTGGCTGGTGTGACAAGCTATACTGAGCAGATGAAATAGAAACAGACCTGTGTGGCTGCATTCCAGCTTAAGGACCTGCTGAAGGGAATGTGGTGCCTTTCCCCTTGGGCCACCTTCACTTTTCTGGACCCTCATTCTGTGTGTGTGGAGGCATATATCCAGGTGCTGGGAAACCAACACAGGGCCTCCTGCATCCTCGGCAGACATTCTGGCACCAAGCATGTCCCAGCCCCAGGGGATGGCCCTAGTGACTCAGCATCCTCTGCATTTCAGGACATTTGGGTGCCATAGCACCACTTGCTGTCAAGTAGTCAGAAGACCAGTCAGAGATAAATGGCCATCTCTGTCTTCCTGCCACTGGAAAAATGGAAGCACGCTATGCTCACCGTTGCCAAGCCATGATTCAGCCATGACTGTGGTCTATTTCCTCTCTGCACCTGCTCCCTGTAAAGGTTCCTCGGGAAGCAGATGTGAGCCCTTCTTAGGCCTTGCCACCATTGCCAGAGAAGCCAGTGTGTCACAGTAGGCCCCAACTGCAGATGAGAGATGATGCAGCAGTCGGGGGAGGGAGGGGTTAGCTAGCGTCTTTAAAGCTAGGGAAGGCATCTGTTTTCTCATTAAGCCGCTGTGTCTGGGAGGAAGTCGGGGCAAGTGTTCTTTAAGTACCCCACCCCCATTTCTAATTACCTGTTCTCACCTAGCGTGATGAATAAGCCTGTTGCTGCTGCAGAGCATATTTATATTCTGAATCCTCAGAGAGAGTGGCAGTAAGATCCATGCTTTGAAATTAAGAGACATTTTTCATCCCTGAAACAAAGTAATGAAACGCTTAAACAGTGCTAGAAATATTAGGGTACTCGGAAAGCTCCAGAGAATCCGGTGAATGCTAAACCTATTCCATAAGGCTGTTCGTTAGTATTCTGGTCACTGGAGGCTCAAAGCGTACAAAACATTACTCATGATTAACACTGATTGTGTAAACACATATTCTAAAGGGCGAACCGTCCAGGGCCTGGAGCAGCACGCTGCTGCTTAGCCACCAGCAGGACCAAAGTCCCTGCCTTCAGTTGGGCTTGATTCTGGCTCTGAAATTGTTAGGTGTTTGTGTTACATGTACTGAGCACCTACTATGTGTTAGACATATGTTACCTCCTTTAATCTTTAAGAGGGCCCTTCAAAAGAAGTGAAATTGCCATCTACCTTCTAAAAGCTGAGCAGCCGGGTACAGAGCTGGTGAGCAGCCTATCAAGTCAGTCAGGACAGGCTAGAGCAGAGGTGAGCAGTGCGGCCTGCCAGAGCCATGCCCCACCTGCCCCTTGATACGTATCCTGGAAAGGCACATGACACGGAGTGGAGGGTGCCTGCCTTACAGGCACAGGCCGTGGTTAGAGTTGACTGTGCTGTCAGCTTGGAGTCATGACATGCATTAGTTTGGAAAGGAAAACTATCAAGAGTTTTGATTCAAAAAGCACCTTCATTTTCAAGCATGAGTATAAGATAGCAGCTGCTAGTGCCTTAGTGTGTGGCAGTCACTGATGAGATGGACAGCAGTGCACTGGAAGCCAGTGTAGAGGTGAAGCAGAGTGATCCCCAAGAGGTTGCCTAGGGAACAGCACCAAGTTACTGTCAAAGTGCGGACACTGCTTAGCAGAGTAATAGATCTCCCTGTCCACCCAGAGCTGTCATCCCTCAGGTTATCTGAGGGCAAGTGGCCCTGGAGTAGAACATCCCTGCCCCCCGGGGCCTCTCACTCAAACAACTCTCATATCAGTAGGGCAGATGAGAAGTACCAGGTTCTGTCTGTCTTGGGCTCGTCCCAGTAGGCCTCTGAGGTCTGTCCTGCCAGGTGAGCCGGAGACAATGGCTCAGCCCAGGGAGGAGCGTGTAGATGCATCAGAGAGAGGGGACACGGAGCTTCAGAAGCCACTACAGGTGCACCTGCACACGGTACAAGGACCTTCCATTGCCTTGCAGTAAGACCAAAACACTGGCCGTTATTGTCCAAACAAGGGCCTACACAGCACTGCATGGTACATCTCAGCAGCAGTAGCACTGTTTCCTCTCCTCTCCAGCACAGTACCCTTGGTCTTCCTGCCATCCTGAAGAAAACACTTCTGTCTGGGAAAGTATCACAGCTGCCCTCGCCTGCCCACAGAGAGATAGGCTGAGGAGTACTTGGGGGCAGCCTGTCTTAACTGAACCAGGCTCCTGGGGAGCAGAAAGGTGGGAGACCTCTGGGAGGTGGAGTGTGGGTGTGGCTCGTCCTTCTTGAAAGAACATTTGCTCTGCACAAGAATCATCTCCCGGATATCGCTAGCCTGAGGGCCTGTAGCTCTGGCCATCGTTCGGCGTGCTCTTTCAGAAAACGCTGTCCCTTTCTGATGTGTCATCTCTGACGTAGAAGCCACTAAATCACATAGGAGACACTAACTTGTAAGGGAGCATCCATGTTCTGAGATAAATGTACTTACAAACCCTGCATTTGTGGCTTGGACATTCATCAAATGTTTGTTGAGGACATGCTGTATGCCAGGTTTTGTGCAAGGTTCTAGGCAGTAACAACACATTCTCAATCCTTGCTTTCATTAACTTAGATTCCAGTTGAGGGAAAGAAGCATCACACCATATGTGTAAAGTTAAGAATGCTATATGGTGACATAAAATAGTGGCTGTGTGCTTCTTTGGATGAACAGCCAGGCGAAGCCCATCTGAAAGGGGATGTTTAGCCTAAGATCACTGGCCAAGAACCTGTCAACTCAAGTGGACACCAACTTGGGCTGGACTTCAGCTGTGGTCTTCCAAAGAGGGCAGACATAGTTAGAATAGACACAGTTGACCAGGGAACGTTTAGTGGGTTCACAGGGCCCCTCCAGATCTAACTCAGATGACTGCATTAAATGAAGAAACTGAGGCACCTTCCTGAATGAGGTGTTTTCTCTGTGACTCTAAGGTCAGATAACCACAGCAACCACCAAAGGGAGTGTAGCACAAAGCCTGATTCATGACTTCTGTTAGCCAAGGAAGAACGGAAGCAACAGGGCACCTCCGCAGGAGCTGCAGGTGCTAGAAGAGGTTAAGAGATGTACAAGATTCTTCTTGTGGAGATGGCCCAAACAGGCCTGGTGTGGCTGTGCATCATGTCTTACTGCTGTCATGGGAGGCCAGTCATGCCTCCCAAAACAGCAAGGACTGTTGAGCTAGAGATCATCAGGAAGACCTGGCCCTTTCTCTGCCCAAAAGCAGGATGCAGATTTGCAGAGCCAAAAGGTGTCCTGCCTTCCCCTCCACCAGGGAGAGAAAAAGTGAGCCTCTGAGGACAGAGGCCTCTTGGTAAGACCTGGAGACCTCAGAGCCAAGACCTCTGAGCAAGCTTGGCCTCCATCTGCCTTCTGTTGGCCTCGCCCACCATGCTGTCCCATGAGGCTCATGATCTTGTCTCATCACCTCCATAAAAACTCACTGCTCTTTGACAAAGATGCTACAGAAGCTGGAATTCACAGAGAGATGCTACAGAAGCTGGGACCCATGCATCCCCTGGTATTTCCCTTGCATGTATGGGACATACATGGTGCTGATCTTCTGTTTCTTTTTCTCTTGTTAGTCTGTCTTTTGTAACAGGAGTCTGTTCCAGCTGAGGACCTGTGAGGGCTGTCACTTTTCCTCAGGAAGATATAGTTTACATAGCCATTCTAATGATATAAGTTAGTGATTTAGTACAACTGTCATGATAAATCACTCTTTTTGGGGTGATGGTAGTATTGGGCATTGAACCCAGTGCCTTCACCCTGAGCTACATTCTCCAGCCCCTTTTTTTTTTTAAGATAAGAGTCTCACAAAGTCACTAAATTGACCAGGCTGGGCTTGAACTTGAGATCATCCTGCCTTAGACTCCCAGAAGGCTGGAATTACAGCTGTGTGCCACCATACCTGACTGCAAGCCACTTTTAAAACAGATGTATCTATCTAGTAAGACTTTCATTCCCATTTATTGTCAGCTCCATTCCTACCACAGCCTTCAGGCATCTACTGATCTGTACTTTGTAGATGTATGCCATATTCCTGCTTTCAACAGCATGCCCAGCATCGCCACACTCTCACCCACATACCTCTCAATTACAGCCTGGTGGGTGCAAAGTGGATTTCTAGGTTTCATATGGGATTGCTCGTGGCCAACAGTGTCGTACAACTTCTGTGTCCTTATTTTCTCTCCCTGGTGTCACTGGTGAAGTGTCTGTTAAGACTTTTCACCCATTCATTTATTTGGGTTGTCCTATTATTGATTTGTAAGTGTTGTTAGTATATTTTGAAATTAAGTTCTTCATCAGATATATGAGTTGCAAGTATTTTTTCTCAGACCAGTTTTTAGCTTGCAAACATGGAAATGTGCTACATGTAACTTAGATTGTTCATAAGATTATTATGTTTGTTATATTAAATTTAGGAGTTCAGTTTATTTGAGCAATTTCAGCATTTCTGATTTAATTTACTTTAATGTCTATGGAGTTTTTGTAACAAATGGATTGAGACAGCTGTATTGACTGAACCCTTACTATGTTCCAGGTTCTGTGCTAAGATCGGTGTGTGTTATCACATTCCACCTTTCTGCCCCATGTGGGGTTCGGTGATATTTTCTTCATTTTATAGATAAATTGATTGAGTCTTGGGAGGTTAAGTAACCTACCCAGTGTGACACAGCCAGGAGAGGCTGGCCAGAGGACCAAGCCCAGGTCTGTGCAATACTGTCTCCATCTCTGCACAGGGGACAGGGGAGGAATGCAGCATTCTTCATATCTGTGTGTCATGGATTTGGACCTTCACAGGGAATAAAGGTTATTTCTGGCTGAGGGCTCATCTGGAATGGTCCTATGAAGGAGGGAATATGCACTTTATGCATTCAGATGTCTGTTCGCAACAGATTTGATGGATGTGGTAAGATGAGGAATCCCCTGCTGGCAGGAGGAGACAGCTCCTATGTTTAATGCATAGCTGCGAGGAAACCCAGAGGAAGGTTAACCTGAAGAGCAAGAACAGCACCAGCCTGGACTGCACCTGAAATCTGCTTCTGTGGTTCTGACAGGCATTAAGAGACGGAGGGTCTCTTATGCTGGCACATTAGGCTCTCAGGAACTGGAAGATAGGTCAGCAGATGGGAGCTGAGCCCCTGAAATGGGCCTGTGAGAAGGAAGTAGCTTATACACCACTCCTTTCAGACCCGACTCTGCCAGGGAAGCAGGAGACACCTGGAGGCCTAACATAGTGTGGCAAGTGCCAGAGGTGGAGTCTCCCCTGGGTTTACCGGAGCCTCTTTCTCTCCCCTTTGTTTAGAAGCTGCTTTCCAGCATACCAGGCTTCAGAAAGCTGTTTGGGAGAGACCTCTGTGTAGCTTTCTGTGCCCACAACTCTCATGAAAGGGTCTACCTGACATCCATCTCAACACGTGAGCCCCCAGTCAGCCTTCAAAAATAAACCTGAACTCAGCGCTTCTCTTAAAGAGTTTAGGAATTTGTACTACTTAATTTTTTAAAAAGTCTGTTTCTCAGCATGTTTATGACACAGTACAAGCAAATAGGAAATTGATCCTTGCCTCTTTGATGAGTTCCTCCTCTGATTCTTGTTTGAAGCATCCAGTGGGACTAGACCTGTAGCCTGTAGTTGTTGGCTGACTCCCAGGACGGGCAGTGAGTTATAATTTTATAATAAGCTCAGCAAAAGGTGAATTCGCTCCAGCATTAACTCTTGCTGAGTCCCAGAACCACCATTCCTTTCCTCCAGATTTTACACTGCATTTCCCTACAGGGTTGGGGAAAATACTCATAGAATCTTGCTATTTTTTACTTCTGTGAATATAAACTGTTTGATTTAGCAACTCCAATAACAGGTTTTTAAACCATCAGGAGCAGCCTGCCTGTATGGTTTTTTATAAATTGGCCAAATAAGCTGGACATGGTGATGCATGCCTGTACTCCCTGCTACTTTGAGAGGCTAAGACAGAAGGGTCTCAAATTGGAAACCAGCCTGGGCAACATAGTAAGACCCTGTGGGGCTGGGGATTTAGCTCAGCAGCATAAGCGCCAGCCTTGTGAGTGTGCAATCATGAGTTTGATTCCCGGTACCGATTAAAAACAAGCAAGCAAATAAGAGCCCTGATGTGCATAATAAGACCCTGTGTCGAAGTTTTAAAAATAAATAAGCATTCAAAAAATAGTATAGTGCTTGCCTAGCACACATGAGGCTCTGGGTTCAATTCCCAGTACACACATACACACACACACACCCCTTACATTGAGGGAGAATTATGTGATTTTCTAATTTCCATTGACTGTCATGTACTGTGATCACCATCAATTTTGATAACCCCTAGCCAACATATCCTCCAGGAGAAACTAACAAGTCATGTGTATGTGTGTATGTTCTTTTAAGTCTGTATTTTATTTTACAAATAACAAGTTACTTATTTTGCAGTGCTGGGGACTGAACCCAGGGCCTTTCATATGCCAGGCAGTTGCTCTGTCACTGAACCACACTCCCAGGTCCAGTCCATGTATTTTAAACCTGAAAAATGACCTGAAAGGCCATGGTTTACTAGTGGCTATAAAACGAACTTGGTGAGTCATAGCAAGCATTTTTAAGAGGAAATGTCCTATCTTTGGCTTTATGCTTGAATGCATGTATTGGTATGTGAGTGTGCCTGTGTTAATGAGGGTACCATATAAAAGGTGTATTTCACTGGAATTTATGATCAAGAGTTTGAAAACTGCTTGTTTTTGTTTTTGTTGTTGTTGTTGTTTTAGCTTTTTGTTCATTTGTTTTGGCTTTTTAAGACAGGGTTTCATATGTAGTTCAGGCTAGCCTTGAATTTACTTTGTTGCCTAGGCTGGTCTCAAACTTGCAGTGATCCTCCTGCCTCAGCCTCCCAAGTTCTAGGATTACAGGCATGTGCTACCACACCCAGTGAAAACTGCCTGTTTAAATGAGTGCTGGTCTCCTGTCAATTAGGGACCATGCTGACTCCCTGATTGTCTCTCCTGAGTTCTATGGTACTGCTAATGTTTAACTAATCCTTTTATTTTTGTAGTCTTGAATCCATGTTCTGCCATCAGCCTAACAACCTGTTTCAACTTCCTGTAACCTGTCCAGCCCATTTCTAGTTAGAGACACCAATAGCACATGTCTTACTTGCTACCTCTTTGCTTGTTGAAGAGAGTTTTGATGAGTTCTACCATTTCACTCTATTAAAAGCCCTCCACGACCACATGCTCTGACCTCTAGAGCCACAGAAATTGACGATTGATGACTGACCCCTCCTGGTGTGGTGGAGAAATGTTGCTTTGTCTTGGGTGATTTCTGGGGCTGTCCACTGGGTGATTTCTGGATGCTGTCCACTGTTGGGGATAGCTTCAGGCTGTGTTTGGGTTAGTATCTGCAAAATGTATCTTTATTCTTATAAAGATTTAAGGTGTATCTCCTTTTAATAAGACATAATTAGCCTTTTAAAAGCTTTATTTTAAAATCCAGGTTGATTATTGCTAGTTTTAATTGAAATATTTAGTCTGTTCACATTTAGTGTAATTGACACTTTTGCGTTTAACTGTGCCTCCTATTTGCTTTCTTATTTTTCCTTCTATTCTTTTTCCCAGCATCCTTTCTCTTTTCTCTTCCATTGCTGTATTTTAAACTGTTTTAACAATTTGATTACTCCTTTGTCTTTCTCTGTTGGTTTGCTAATTTTACTTTTTTCTCAGTTATGCTTTGATTGTTCCACAGCAACTTTTTTTTTTCTGCTACTGGCCAGATACTTCATCCTGTCAACCTAAGTCTTTGTAGACTACATAGGGTCTCTATCCAATTCTGAGGACAACCTTTTTGTACAACCCTTTAAAAATATAAAAGCTATTCCTGGCCCAGGGCCTCATGAAAACCATGCTGCTGGAGCACTGGCCCTCAGGCCACAATTTGGTGTCCTCAGCCTGAGATCCACAACATGACTTTGTGGGGTCCAATATGATTGGCACTTTAGGCTGCCCAGGCAACTCAAGGAGCTTGGTACTCTCAATCCCATTTCCTCACCTTCTGACTTCTGGGTAATTATTCACACATATTTTAATTATCTATGTGTTCACTTCTGTAAATGTTGTTACTACTTTATAGAGTTAGCATTCACAATTACCAGCACAATTATGTCTTCTGTGTTTCTCATTCCTTCCTGCACCTCAGAACTCCCATGTGCAGTTGTTTTCCTCTAATTTTATTACAGGTCTGCTGGTTAAAAAAAATTGTTGTTTAAAAATGCTATCATTTCTCTGTTGTTTTAATGAGCATTGTCAAGACACATTTGATCAAATCACCCACTCTAACTCTGTATTTGGGTGACCATTGACAGGTTTACATGCCCAGGGAGCCACCACTGCTGTCAACATAGGTCCCCAGTGTTCTTTGTCCCCAACCCAGCTTATCCCTCTCCTTAATCCCAGGCCCAGGCGTTTCTCACTATATATGGTAGATTTGGCTCTTCTGGAACTTCATGTAAATTTTTTTTAAAAAAATAGGATTTGCTTGTTTGCATCTGGCTTCTTTTGCTCTGAGTTTGTGTCCATTGAGGTATCTGCACTTTATTCCTTTCTTTGGCAGGCAAGTCACATTCCAGTCTCTGTATCACAGTTTCTTGTTGATGGGCATGTGGTCGTTTGGGCTGTTATGAACAAAGCTGCTACAGACAGTCGCATACAAATCACTGTGTAAACACACATACTCACTTCACCTGGATGGATGCTCATGCATGGAATCACTGGCTCATGTGGTAGTTGTGCAGTGAATTTTATTTTAAAAGCTCCCAACTGCTCTCCAAAGTGGTATACCAGCTTATATTCCTACCAGTAGATTAGCATGCCCATTATTCTCCATGCATGTCATCTTTGGGGATTCTTTTAATTGAGCTGTTCCAACATACATATATTGTAATATCATTAGGATTTTAATTTATATTCACCTAATGATTCACGGTACTAAACAGCTTTTTATGTCCTACTGGCCATTAATTTATATATGTAATAAAACGCATATTCAACTCTCTGACCAATTTTTAAATTATGTTGTATGTCCTCAAGACTGTGAATTTTGGACTCAGTCTTAGTCAGATCTATGTATTGTGAGCATTTTTGTCCAGTCTCTGCCTTATGTTTTCGTTTTCAAAATAATTCTTTGAAAGCAAAAGGTTTTCATTTTGATAAAGTTGACTTAGTTTTTTCTTCTATGATCATGCTTTCTGGGTCCCACTTCAAAAAACTTGGCCTACTCCACTCAGGGTTATAAAGTTTTTTTCCTGTTTTTTCCCTGAGAGTGTTACATTAAAGACTATTATCGTTAATGTTTAGATTTGTGTAAAGGTAAAAGTGTGCTCCCTGTAAGTAGCAGATTGTTTAACACCATAGCACCATGTGTGGAAATGACTTTTTTTCATTGAATTATTGCTTTGGAAAATCATCTATTTATGATTATACAGTTTTGTTGCATTGTTCTCTTTTAGTGATCTGTGTCTCTCCTTGTGCCAGTACCTTACTGTCTTGATCACTGTAGCTATAGTGTAAGTCTGTTCCTTTTGAAATGGTGTTAGCTATCCTAGTTCTTGCATTTCAAAGAAATCTAAGAATCAGTGGCCCTGAAGCAAGGCCAGCAGATCGCTGTAGCCGCTGGTTTCATACAGGAGCCTAAAGAGATTTCTTTCTGTGGTCTGTTGGCCATTTCAGAACTTTGGAAATGGAATGGTCAATTCATCAGAAAGAAATAGCAGGTGAGTATGGCAGACTTTAGGGGGCCTGCAGGGGAGAGACCCTGGCGCCTCGGGACCTGCACCATGCAGTTGACTTGGGGTACTGGGAGAACAAGGAGCTCTTCCCCTCCCGGGGGGGCGGCTGAGAGTGTGTCAGACTTTCGGCGGCCTGAAGGAGCAAGACCCTGGCGCATCAGGACCTGCACCGTGCAGTTGACTCGGGGTGCCAGGAGAACAAGGAGCTCCACCCCTGTCTGGGGGTGACTGAGAGTGTGGGCAACTTTTGACAGCCTGAACGAGAGAGACCCTGGCACATCGGGACCTGCACCGTGCAGTTGACTTGGGATGCAGGGAAAACAAGGAACTCTTCCCGTCTCTGGGGGTCGACTGTGATCCTGCCTGCGTGTGGGCTGAGAATCAGACATCTCATGTCGTCTGTCCCCCATCCTGTGTCCCCCCC